>CAXDID010000781.1:0-14274 GCA_963988835.1 Hexamita inflata | reverse complement strand
TCGACTCGTTATCGAATCGTTCCAAACTAATATACGAATTTGATAACTAGAGGAAGGTATATTCCAGCGTGCCACATTTATTAAAGTTACAATATTTGATGTTTACTATAATATTTACAGAATTAATTTTTTAATTCAATTTTTTGTATTCAGTTAGTCATGGACTCTCAAAAACATAAAATATTTGTAAATTTCAGAGATATTATAATGGCTTACTAGTAGCTGTTTGAGTACACGAATAAAGTACACGAATAAATTTTACAAGCAGGTCTCAACTAAATTGCAGACTCACAAATAATTACCTTAAGTATTAAATAAGCAAAAAATGGACTGGAGTGAAACCATTTCTTTAGAAATAATTTTGTGTTTATTGAACTTCTGAAGTTCCAAATGTAAGGTATTGTGATTTTCAAACAATGTTGTACAGTTGGATTTTGTGCTATAAGAAACGAGTATGAAAATAGCAATAATGAGAAAATTCTCATTTTCATAATAAAATTAAAATGAAACCAGTAGTCTATGGATTATTCACATCTG
This sequence comes from Hexamita inflata, assembly GCA_963988835.1. Taxonomy (NCBI): domain Eukaryota; phylum Fornicata; order Diplomonadida; family Hexamitidae; genus Hexamita; species Hexamita inflata. Next base: position 13,737 of record CAXDID010000781.1, on the reverse strand, counting down.
GAATGCCAGATATTATCGACTGGAACTTAATTCCGAAAATGTCACTGTAACCTGGCATTTCAAATATTAGGCCTAAATATAAAACGTAAATACCAAACGAAGATTCGAATTACTTCTGTATTCTTGAAGAATTCAAATATTATTCAGTTGCAGTATTTCAAAAACATTAAGTTACTATTTTAATAATTAGAGAACATTGGTTAGTATTAGCGAGTGATACAGAATATTTTTTCAAATTTTTGTTCTTCTGATTTCTCTCAAGTTTAATATATTTTACTACTTTACAGATTAACCAACTTCGAAGAAAATTTAGAATATTGGCGATATCAGTGAGTTCATATTCTTTCAGCAATCTCTTCCATTAATGTACATCTGGCAGTTTTCTATGACATCCATCTGATTCTTCTTTTCAACCTCTATTCAAGAAAGCATTCATAATAGATCAAACAAGACAACTTTGAAGAAACTTAGATAAAATCACTATTGATGATTTATAAATTCAAGCTTCATAAATATGTCGGTTTCCACTTTACAGGTGCAATCCATTTTCAATCATTTTCCGCCATACTTCCAGAAAATCGCCTTAGAACTCCTTTCTGATGAAGTCATTCAACTAGTACAAGCAAAATTGATTTCACTCTCTCAGACCGAAACCAGTTCAAAAATAACCACAATCACAGCCTTAACCTGCACTTCTACCGCAGCCTACCGTAGTTACCGATTTTCACAACTTCATCCTACTCTTCAGTAACCCGCTTCCAGCCGCCTCTCCAGCTTCATCTATACCGATTTCAATCCATTAAAAACGTAAAGTTGGATTGTGTCTGATCTTCGCTGGTTTTCTATTACCCACATTTTGCCTTCTTTCAAATCTGGATACGCCAGATTTGCACGTGGAATGGGTGGACGGACCACAAGTGCCTGTGGACGCCTGTGCGCTGCAGATCTGGTGTCAAAGCGCGAATCCGCTCTCGCCGAATCCGATCGCTGTTCAAAATATTCTTTTGAATACAATCTGCTCCCGGCGCTGCGTGGGCTCTGGAATTTCATTTTTATATTTTTCATGTCAAGCTGTTCAAAATATTTGGGATTCGATACGGTTGTGTCCTTCTGATATTTATTAAAAATCCGTATTCTGGCTGCGTGCGGCCGAAGAAGCCGGATTCCAGCAATTTTTGATTTTCATTCTGGTTTGATTGGATTCGGGTCGGATTTGGCATTCAAAATATTTGTTCCAGAATCCGCTATTCGGCGTGAATAGAGCTGGAAATTGTATTATCCACCACTTATTTTCAATCTCTGATACGCCAGATTCGATACGGATGCATTCAAAACTTTTCTCCAATCCACTCTCTTAAACAGATATCTGACTCTGTTTATGCCTCGCTTTCACTTCAACCCAATGATCGCGGTATTATCGGTATTCGTGCTATAATAAAACATCTATGAGTGTCCGAGCGGCCAAATATATTCGTAAGTATCCGGGTCTTGCGTGTGCGACGCCCAGCGCAGGTACGCCGGAAGCGCCCATAACGGCTGCCAGCTGTGCCCAGAAGTTGTCTCTGTAGATGGGCTCAGCTGCGTGACCTGCAGCCAGAAGTACAACGTGGAGGCGGGCGTCGTCTTCGACCCGAGCGCCTTCTCGTGCGCAGTGGACCACGCCTCTGGCTTCGCGGGAAAGATAGAGAGCGAGACCTCGATCTCGACAGAACAGCTGGTTCGGTGCTGGACCGCCAACAAGGTCGTGAGCGCAGACGGGCTCGCCTGCCAGACCTGCAACCAGAAGTACGGCCAGGAGTCCGGGCTGCTCTTCGACCTCGCTGCCGAGTTCAGGTGCGTGGCCGACAGCGGCTCCGGCTTCGCGGCCAAGGTGACCGGCGCGACTTCTCTGGCGGAGAACGCGGTCCAGTGCAGCCTGAACGGATCCGTTCCGAGCGTCGACGGCGCCACGTGCCAGAGCTGCCGGGAGAAGTACCAGCAGGAGCACCTTGTCTTCTAGAACAACGTGTGCGCCTGCGACGCCTCCGCTGGGTTCGCGGGCTTCGCGTCCTCCGGCTGCCGTCTGTGCGCCGACTCGCAGCAGGTGATGGGCGCCGACGGGAAGTGCCAGAGCTGCGCCGCGGGCCACGAGTTCAACGCGAACGTCGGCATCTGCAAGAAGGCAGCCGTCAAGGCCAGGTCCGGAAACTACATGCTGGCGGTCTACGTCGGCCTCCCGCTGCTGGTGGTCTTGACCATGGTGGTCGCGGTTGCCATCATCGTGCGCTCTGCCCAGAAGAAGGAGAACGGGAAGGAGGCCGAGACAGGCACGAGCGACGTGAACCCAGAGCGGAGGGCCAGGACCTGGTCGAGCCACAAGGAGCTCGGCTGCATCCTGAACAGAAGCTGAAGCGCGACTCGGAACCTTTCCGTCTGGCTAGTGAATATGATGTTTATTCTTAAAATCTCACTCCATCTGTTCGTTCAAGGCGGCTATTTCCTGCTGCATCTCCAGCACCATCTCCCTCATTTCCTTCAGTTCTGCCTCGTTTTCGTCTTTTTGTTTCTGGAGCTGCTTCTGGAGGTTCAGGATCAGCCTGTCCTTCACCAGAACGGACTCCTTCAGGTTTTCGTTTTCGGTCTGCATCTGCTGGGTCACCGAAAACTGCTGCTTGACCTCAGCTCTGAGTTGCTCCTCTTGCTGCTTGGACTTTAGACTGGTTTATTTTTAAATATCTCTTTGATTCAGTCTTTAGTCGACCAAGGCGCCGAAGTCGAGTTTAACATGTTACGTAATTTGTTGTGTAATTATTTATGCCTGGATTTGAGACTTACTTCGTATTAATTTAACAACTTATATCCCAATGACACTGCGCAAGAGAACTTTGCAATAATAATGTTGTATGCTTGCTTTAATTATTTACATGATAATAGAGGTTGTGTTCGAAAATCATATCAGGTAGGTATATGTTTCGTCCACTAAGTGACCGAAGTGAAAAGGTGTCAAAATATTTTTATTCCATTTAATATTTATTCGCTTTTGCTGATATGGCTTTTGAGCAGTTCCAGTCCTTAAATATTCGCGTTTTGTGCGTCCACTTCCATTTTCATTTGTTCTCTTGTGTTTTCTTTCTCTTTTTGAATTTGTGTTAGTGACAGTTTTGGAATCTGAGCGCCTTGGTTTTCAAACGGTAAATAAGTTTCCTTCAGAATTCTCAGTTCCGACTCCGTTTTGAAGAGTTTGTCCTCCGTTTCGAACAGTTGTTTTTTGAGCTGCTCCTTTTGCTGGAGGGTTTGCTCGAACATTTTGTTCTGTTTCTCCAGCGCGTTTTTACTCAGTTCGTTCTCGATTATCATCTGCTTCAAATCTGCGTTTTCTTTTTAAAGATGGTCTAAGTGCTCACGGAGGGATTATATTTGGACTGAGGACTCGAAGGAGTAGTTCCTGTTCATTTGCTGCAAGAACAGAACGCGGTTCTAATCACAGGGAGGGTACAGCTCAGCAACTGTCATCTTGGAATGGAGTGGATGAATGGTTGAATGATTTTTTGATGTAAAACCTCACTCGGCATCTGTTAGTTTTCCTCTTTGTTTCCATCCGGTATGTTAAGGTTCATGGGTTGTAATGATTGGTAAAGTCATTTTTTTGTTAGTTAATCCTAGTCAGGGATTGTGTTAGTTTATTGTAATTGTGGTATTATATGATATTATGTGGTATTTGTGTTTTGTTATGTATTGGGTAGGTTGTTCATGATTTGGTCTGTTTCACATGTGTGTTGTGTGTTGTGATTGTGTTAGTTTACTTTTCTTTGTTCTCTTATATTTTCAATGGTCAATTCTTTTGATTGTCTGTCATGCTGTATGATTGCTCATTTGCATGAGTTTTGTTAATTTTTTATTTTTATTTCTTTAGGCTATTTCTTTAAGTTTCTTCATATCTTGTGTTTAGATATTGTTATTTCCAGAGTTTAGTTGTTGTTAGTGTCTCTGTGGTCGTGATTGTTTTCTATGTCGTATTGTATTGAGGTTTGTTCGTTTCTTGAGTGTTGTTTAATTTTTTGGTTGTAAGATAGAGTTCGATTTGAGTGTCTGCTATCAGTATTGATTTCCCGATTTGGTTTAAAAGGTTCTGTGGGTTTTTGATGAATTTTTTGATATGTGTTAGTGATTCTTGATGTATTGTTAAGTTGTCGCTTATGATAAGTGGTAGTATTTAGTCTTAAGGTACTTTGTAATTTTTGGTGTGAGTTTCCAGTTTTGATTTGTATTCTCTATTCATGGTGGAGTAGTTTTGGCAGATGCAAAGGTCCCAGAAGTAATGCTTATTTTGGTATTCGATAGAGATATCAGCATTACCTTTAAGGATGGGTGTCCTTCCATTATGTTCATCTGGGGGATCACCAGGATCGTCTTTGTTCCCCTTTCTGGTTTTACCGAATTAATTATAAGTTGGGGATAGTTGCGGCTTGTATTTCGAAGGTAAGTGTTCAATAAGGTCGTATTGTGCTTTGTTATGCCTTTTAATAGCATAACCTGCTCCACTACTGCAGAAGATCGCGTGGTTCGGGTCGGTTATATGCTTCTGACATAGTGGACATATATGAGCATGCTTTCTCGGTTCTATGGAATCAGAGTCGAACATAATGTCGATGCTCTCTAAAATTCCATGTTTGTGAGGTCATGATATTTGTGTAGGACCTGTGCTGCGAACGAATCCATATTGGTAATTAATGTTGATCCCAATGACACTGCGCAAGAGAACTTTGCAATTATAATGTTGCATTAATCGATGCGAAAACGAAATATACGAAGTCAGAGCATAACTTGAGTCTGTGTCATTTTATTTATTTATAATCAGCACTAAAACCGCTTATTATTTAATTATTTACATGATAATATATACTACAAATAATACATAAACGATAGAATAATAAAATTTTATATAACACTGTATAACCCCCATGTTGGGAAATATTAGTTTTGAATGAAGGTTTTAGCTGGTATTTACTCTGACCAAGTATCTACACATTACCTTGTTCCTTGCATTGGTTGAAGTGGAATCAATTTTACATTAAGTTGTGTAATATTAACTAAATCTTATCCGCAGGACTTTCACGCTTTAATATTGCATTCTCTTGCATATTATAAAATATCACACAATTGATCACGGTTATTCCCCAACCTACACATATTGATATTTAAAAATATATTAAAATATAAAATTGTCATTATCACTAGTTTATATAGTTTTAACATGATATATATTAATATTTCATCTCAATTATTACTATTTATCTCGAAATGATGAGTATTATAGTAAATGACTTATGAAAGGTCGGACAGTGATTTTTATAAGCTTAAAATATCGTGAATGACAATATTTAAGCAATTATCAGTGTCAAATGAGCTTTTTCTTTGAAATTTACAATTTTAATTAGCATAATTGCTAGCATTTATTAATAAACCTATAATAATAAATATAAGTCAACTTAAATTGCGTTCTATATTAGTGGCTATCAGAATTTCGTTTCTAAAATGCTGCTTTAACTTTGCTTGATGATTTATAACGATTCCGCTTTCATCATAATTGAAGTGTGAAATTGAAAATGTAGCACATATATAGGTAAATAATAATAAGTAGAGAAGGGAATTTAACTCAAAAACGTGGACTAAACTGCTGCAATATTGAATATGTGTAGATTGGGGGGGGAATAACCTTGATCACAATATTATGATGCTCCATATTACATAATTGGCGTTTATTTCTGCTATAAGTAAATGAATGAATTATTCATATTTTTTCACTTCTCGCACTTAACTTTACTAATGAGCAGTGTTTCTTCTTCTTTGTCTTCTCTGTCTCTTATTTTCTTCATTTCTCTGTAGCATTCTTGAGCGATGAATTCGCTTTTGCTGATTTGGCTTTTGAGCAGTTCCAGTCCTTAAATATTCGCGTTTTGTGCGTCCACTTCCATTTTCATTTGTTCTCTTGTGTTTTCTTTCTCTTTTTGAATTTGTGTTAGTGACAGTTTTGGAATCTGAGCGCCTTGGTTTTCAAACGGTAAATAAGTTTCCTTCAGAATTCTCAGTTCCGACTCCGTTTTGAAGAGTTTGTCCTCCGTTTCGAACAGTTGTTTTTTGAGCTGCTCCTTTTGCTGGAGGGTTTGCTCGAACATTTTGTTCTGTTTCTCCAGCGCGTTTTTACTCAGTTCGTTCTCGATTATCATCTGCTTCAAATCTGCGTTTTCTTTTTAAAGATGGTCTAAGTGCTCACGGAGGGATTATATTTGGACTGAGGACTCGAAGGAGTAGTTCCTGTTCATTTGCTGCAAGAACAGAACGCGGTTCTAATCACAGGGAGGGTACAGCTCAGCAACTGTCATCTTGGAATGGAGTGGATGAATGATATTAGAAACTTAAAAATAAGCGTTTAATATATTATCAATTATTATGTTAAAAAATAAATGAAATAATTTAGGAGAAGTAGATAATATATATCGGCTCACTCTTTTGGTACATCTCAAAAACATCCACTTAATAATCAATTACTTCAATCACAAGAAACATTAAAAAGGGTATTTTCATTTTAAACGCGTTCTTTACTCCTGTACATAAAGGACTCTATATTTTCAGTGTTAATTATTTGAGATGTCATCAAATTATATCAATTCAGAAATGATAGTATTGTTTTATACTTTACCGTGTTATTACTGCGTTATTAATATTTATATAACATTACTGTTAGATTATTAAATTTTCAGAGATGATGGGTGTGGATAAGATAGTTATAAGATTACAGCTACTATATATCTATATATGTAGATAATTATAGACTAGTAACATAAACAATGAGAATAACTTAGCTGTTAATTAGATATTTCCATTATTCAGCTGAGTTCAAAAAGAAAACAACAATAAATAAAATGACTCACTTAACTGTATCAAACATCAATAAGGTTCCATGCCATCTTCATCTGTTACAGTTATGGGAGGTGGAATTGCTTTTTCTTGTTTACTATGTGAGTAATTATATATTAAAATATTTTGCCACTTCTAATGCGGATGACAAATTCCAATAAATAATCTCAAGTTGGAGATTATTCATGAACTACTCATTAACACAAGAGGGCCAAAAATATGATTTCGATCGTATTAGACCATAATCGACTATTCAAAGTCGGTATTTAATATTCCAAAAAGGAAAAATAGAAATTACCACATGCAATAAAAGGACGGCAATGACAAAAATAAACGCGGTAGAAGATGTTTAGGGAAGGTCAACTAATTCACTTAACAAACTTAGGCAGTTCTGAAGCGTTTGTATTCTCTTCATTTCTGGGTCCAACGGATGAATTCATAAAATATTGTACCAATCTGAACTAGTTATATCACTTGTTTAAGATGTCCCTGTGTAATTTCTACGTTTTAGTCAACAAAACTAATTTATGAAAGATTTTATCTCGAAAATATATGGTAGTTAAGCCTGATTGGAGAAAAGAATAAGAGGATCCAATGATTGGTATACGGACGCAATATGTAATTATAACTAGTAGCGCAAGCACTGGACCTGCAGAGGACCTCGGTGTTCATCTTCAACTGGGTCAATCTGAACGATTTTAGGTATTTCTTAATCACGAAAAACAATGGAGGACTTTTTCTTTCAATCTCAACCGGGAGCTCAAGATGAAGTATTGGTACTTCGCTTAATTAGAATTATAATTCAGGTAGTTACAGTCGCTTTCATTCTCAATATTCAAATAATGAATGCATTTTTGTTTCTTGAAGAATGGAATCAAGTGGGTTAGTCGGGCCCAGCATTAAATAATATATTGATTCTACTCTAAAACAACAGTTATTTTACTTATGATCTTCCACTTCCATTTCATAATGAGAAATCAATTTTCTTGATTGTTAAATTATACAACGTTAGGTAAAGTTGAAACTTATTATTGAAGTATATACAGAGTTATATACGTTAATTATTGTAGCACAGCTATCCAAGGCTCAACCAGGCCTTGATGTGATTGAAGCACTTTACAAATCAATAGTAAATAGAGTTAATGAGTGTATTGATGAGGAGGGAGAACACACTCATTATTGAGCCGGGCAGTGATATAAGTAAGATTCAAATAATAAACTTCATTCTTCTTCCTAATTCAAAAAAGCATTTCGAGGGCCCACCACTGTATCAACAATATTGATATCTATATATCTCGTATCTTAAACGTACTCATTTGTATATGATGTCAATAATATAAATACTACATTACCTCGCTCTCAAGGGGTAGCCTTTTCACTTATAAGAGGATTAGGGGATTGCCATTTTCAACCCTTATAAGTGAAATGTATCCAAAAATAGTGTTGAATTTGAAGGGTTTATGGAAAAACGGGGTTTCAACGCATGATTTTTGTCATTCGCTTACAAGGGGGTTATTTGATGTCCTACCCCCTTATAAGCAAAAATGCGACCCCTTCTGAGTGAGGTAATGTAGTATTGAGATTTTTTTAACTGATGATACATAGTTAAGTGTCACTTAACTAATCTTAAGTGAGTCATTTAATTTTCTTTTAACAAAAATCATAATCAATAAATTTATTTTAATAATCCTTAACACTTTGAGAACTGGAGCTATATTTTGTAATTTAAATAAGAACTCTAGAGGGCTAGTTTATATCAATATACTTATATAAGAATATAATAGGACTCGACATAAATAGAGACAGCTCATCTCTTACTATTTCTCAAGTTATTGAAGAAACTCACTTTTACTAATTTATTGTATTATCACAGCCGTGCTTTAATTTAAGTTTGTGATATTGTATTGTTTAATTACTTATTCAAAGTAATTAATGTAATTGATATTGTATAGTATTTATTAGTTTATTTGTTCATTATTGTGGAGATACAATAATTTAGTATCTCAGCAATTGACAACGTTGTGATATTTTTAAGTATTTTATTAGTTAGTTTTTATAATCATACATTTTATTTTATCTAAATCTTTAGATTTCCTTATATATCTCGTGTGAGACAAACTTGTATTTTTAATTAATAGGTACCTGAGTTTCTTTAAATTTTAGTGGAACCAATGCATATATAGTTCATATATGCGTTTAAATGGTTCATCAGAAAGAATCATAAATTTTCAAATATTTAGACGCTAATTACTCCAATATGGTTCAACACGTTCATTTGAAAAATATAAGTCCGTGATATTCAGTACTTCATCGCTTTAGATTTCATTAAGCGTTTTCTATGTTAGTATTTGAAAAATTTGTGTTTTTGATCATTTGTATTGAAGTGGTATTTAATAAATAGCTAGTTAAATATATAATTTTTAACATATTGAAATTTATTAAATGAATGAAAATTTACTAATCATAAAACTACCAGACTTTAACCTAAACTGCTCAGCCCAAAAAATTATCATACTTAAATATAACTATTACAACTATACCAAAAGCTACTATCGTTATATTTTGCACGGATGCCGTGCACTGAGTTCTCAAAGTGAAAAATATGGTGTGTTATAATGTACTCAAAAGTTTTATAATAATTTTACAAGATTTAGAATGTTATCAAATGATTAATAATGTTAATATATGCTATGTTATAATTTTTTCAAATATTACATTTTGCGACTACATATACAAATTTGTAAATAACTTTCGTTCAAGTATTAAATGCCATTCCTATGTTTGATTTTACCACACCAAATGAATTTGACTTTGTGTACCATTTATCACAGCAGCAGGTAAATTTGTGCATTCTGTCCGGCTAATGGTTCATTTAGCAAATTTCAGCTCAAGAATAAGTAATTAGTTTTTCAGTAATAGTTTTTCTTCGCTAATAATGTTAATACAACCATTTCTAATTTAAAATCTTATTAATTTAAGCACAGCATTTTATATCTGTCAGATTAACACGATTTGGTTTCAGCATTCGGTCCTCGTGGTGAGGTGTACAATTTAATTTAGTCCAACGTTACCGATTTTTGTGTTGCCTTCAATTCTTTGTTCATTGTCAAAAGTAATCTCCTTTATAACGTAAATGAAAGTATAAACATAAATGTAGCAAATCGTGTTTTATTCGGAACAAATAATAGTTTAGTTGTTTGTTTATTCGATGACAATAATATTTGCGAGTTTTACAATTCAACGTTTCAACTTCTTTAAAGTGTTAGAATAAACGGGATGCTGATTAAGCAGTTCCACTCCGTTTTAGTTTTCAAAACCAAATCGAAAGTAGTATATTTGGATTTAAATAGCCGCTCAGTTTCAAAGTACAAAACAACAATGGAGCTTTAATATTATAACGCTGTTTAGACACTAAACGGAAAATTTGTTGAAAAAATGCAAATATAAGATCAATATATTTAAAAGAAGCACAGAAGAATGCATGTCGTGAGTAATCTCCACAACATATGGATGGCTACAATAATCGTTTACATTTACCTTCATATCACAGCGAAATGAAACATCATTTAATTGTTATGTTTTCATATTTTAATATTTATATAGTTCAAGAACCAATAAATAAAATTAAGACACAGATTCGTTCTTATAATAGAGACTGAGATAATAATTCTGATAATTTTGTGAATTGGATTAATAATTATCATAAATCCAAAATGTAAATAAACACTTTTTGGATTGAAAATATATAACTTAATTAGTATTTACTTAGCTGCTAATAATTGTAACAAAAACTACAGCGGATAGGTGTCAAATTTTGATTTATATTTCATGTAATCTCATGTATTTCGCATTTAAATTATAGTTAATTACGAAATTTAACACAATAAAAATTAGAAATCCACTTCAATGTAATTATAACCACTAGTTGCTTCCTCTCCGCGATTCTCAAATAAAACTCCACTTACAGGTTCGAATAATAACAGCTTTGGTGCTAGTGTCCCATAATTATTATCTCATATTTAAGGTATAGAGTATAACCGAAAAATACATAATAACTTTCAAATTAGAGAGTCTTGTGAACTTTTCAATGTCATCCCAGATTTAATCCGAATAATAAGCTAGATAAAACTATCTATTTAATATCTTTATGAAGAAGAATTATAAAGAATTGACTTACTAGAATCAGCTCTAACACAAATTGAATCCAATGTTAATAAATTGAATAAAAATCATCGGAAATTAGAAAATAAGATGTAAACAATACAGTAGTGATATTATTTTATACAATTTATTCAAGTTAATTCTATCATAACTCTATGATATAGTTATATTAAATATTTAAACATATAGCTCTATATTCTGATGTTAAATATAATTTGTAGATATAGTTATTCAAAGTTCCGCTTCAAACTATGAATGCTGAAATAATCTTGTCCTAAGCTCGCGATATTGTTTGTTAAAACGAGTAATATTAGTAGCAAATATCGTTATTGTAGTAGGAACTTACTAATCGGGATGAATTGATTTCTTCACTTCAGGCTAGGTTAATAACATAAACATAACAGTAAGTATTAAATTCTAACTAGCCTGCTATGTATTCTGGTGCTTATGTGTCGAAACTAAAAGACAAAATGAAGGAGTTTTACGAAGCTAATAAATATTATGAAGAAACTATCTAAAAGTAGCAGCACAATTACGAGCAGAAGATAAATCAAATGCGTGTGAAGAACGAGTCATTGGTTAGAGAAATTTGTATAATGTCATAGGAGTTGAATAAACATGGAATAGTGATTGGCCAAGCTGATAAGCAAATTCAGGCCAATGTATCTCAGTCTGAATCTCAAACTTAAACTGGATTCTAGGTTAGATCTTAAAATACATAAACTGACATCCTGAGCCTGAGCCTTGAAGAATTGAAGCTCGATTTGGCTTATTTGCAGCTGGTGAACATATCTTTTCAAGATTAAAACAGGCTCATGGACGAGATGATACAGTAATAAGCTCAGCAGCCTGTAAACGTTGACTAGTCCATAATGGAGCTCAAATAGCGTGTGACTCAGCAGCCGAACAATGTTTTTGTGCAGAATGAGCAGTCGGTAATGAACTCGATTGAAATTGACGACTCTCTCGTTCAAAACTCGTTTTACAAGCACGAGCCCTCAGTATTCAACCCCTCCACTCCCCAAAAGCGGCCACCTCCCGTTGAACCGAATTCGGTGGAGCGTTTTCCGACCGATTTGCCGAAGAAGCCCAAAATAAAATCCGACTCGAAGAAACCCGAAACGAGCTCTGTCCAAAAACTGGAGACCTTAAACTTAAGGTCCGAACAATTTGATAAGGAGCCAAGTCTTCTTGAGGAGGAACCAGCGCTTCATCCGTTGTAATAAAAATCAAGTGTTGTTAATGAAGTCAAATCTCTTGATGCTTAAAAACCAAATATAATTCCAATAACAAAAATTCAATCTCAATAGTTGAATCCGATTCAGCCAGTGAAAACGGTCGTTCAGAAACCTTTAAACAAATCACCGAACTCTTCCGCTTCCCTCATGTCGAACCCAAATTTCCTGGACAGCTTCGACAAACCGCGAAACTCTTTGCTTTCGTTCCAAGAGGCGAAGAGAAACCTTAAAAGCGGCCTAAGCGACGACATTTTGCATTACTGGTTCGACAAAATCGACGAGAACAAAAACGGAGAGATAAATATGGGCCAGTTCAGCGTCCTAATGAAAATAGTAAATATAATCTCCAAAAAACCAGTTTAAAAAGAAGAATAAATTACAATTCACGATGTTTTGGAGCGGAAAGGAGCAGAAGTAGAAATCATTATGAGGTTCGCAGAGCTGGACAGAAATGGGGACGGAATGCTGGAAAAAGAAGAATTCGACAGATTCTGATGTGATGTTATATGATACTTATAAGTTAACTTTGAAGTATCTATTTTGTTCAGTCATCTTTATATTTGTAATAATTAACCTTCCTTCCACACAACCTTTCATAAACTCCATCCAAACGTCCTTTCATAAACTATTTTAAACACTTTTAAACAATCATGTCAAAAATTTGTTAATTATAATATTTAACAACAAATTTTGCAATTTCCACCTCTCAATGGGAGGTTGTTTTTCAAGAGATCCTAAACCAAATTTTGACGACGATGACAAATATATTAAACCACCAGTTAAATAACCTAACTTTATGGACGATGAAATTGAAACTGTAGTTGAAACAGTAAATAATCCAAATTTCTCCGATTATAAATATGTTAAATAAACACTAGCTGATTATGAAGTAAATATGCAACTCAATAACTAGATGGTGAGCTAATACAATGTTGATGTTGCTAAGAAAATTGAAGCTGAATTAATGAAAGAGGAATCTTAAGAAAAAGTAGACGATGTGTGAACTAAATAAATAATTGATTAGATATGTAGATTCATTCTTATTGTTCTTGTGCATCATTACCATCTTAATCATCTTCTTACACAGCCATAGGAGTTGCTAATAAATAATTCAGAATTCTTATACTTTCTTCTTAAAGTCCTGGGACTTCAATATTTGTTATGCTTTGAATAATTAAATCATGAGTGATTAGTTTAGGTGCCAATTAAGCGGCACAACTTGATATAAATGATATATTATCTGTAACAACCGCATTAATTGCTACTTTTGCATCTTTTGTCATTGGGAAATTTGTGAATTTCTATGTATGTGATTGTTAAAAGAAAAACTCATTTTACATTGTTAGAAGTGGTACAAGAATATAATGCTAAATGTATGTTAAATATTTCAAAGTTAAAAGTAAAACCTAATTTTCATTAGTATAACCTATTACCTCCACAT
>CAXDID010000779.1:0-151777 GCA_963988835.1 Hexamita inflata | reverse complement strand
TCGGTATTGACGGACGTGCTGGAAGACGAGAACAGAGACGAAGTCCAAGAGGGCATCGTCGATCTCGACTTCGGCCACGAAGACTAGCAAGGAACCAAGGACGCGCCGGACGCCGAAGAAGTTAACGTCCAGCCAATGGTCCAGGCCAGCTCCGGCCTCCAGTCTTCCGCAAAGGAGGTGTAAAACTTAGGTGTCCAAGACCCGTTCCAAACTTTCAAGCTGCAGATCCCGATGCTGCGGTCGCAGGTTTCCAACGCGGACACGGCCTAGAAGCAAGAGCGCCCGCTCGAACAAGACGCGGTCCAGCCACTTCAAGAGGAGAAGCAGCAGTAGGGCGCGAAGCCGAGTCTCGTGCTCACCTTCGAGAAACCCAGGTACCAAGAGCAGTCTGCGATCACGGAGACGTTCGAGGAAGAGAACAGAGAAGAGGTCCAAGACGGCACCGTGGACATCGACTTTTTGGGAGAGAAGCCCGCCCACCATTTAGACCCGGAGAAGCCCGAAGAGCACGTCCAGACCACGGCCGAGGAAGTCGCAAGAGTTACCCCCACCAAACCGGAGCCGAAGAACGAAGACGCACGCGAGCCAGCCACCGCCTTCAAGCTGCAGATCCCGACGCTGCGCACCCAGAGCACCGATACCACTCACAACGGAACGCAGCCGGAAGAGACTCGCGCGGTCGAGCAAAGCGCTCCTCCACGTCCAGAGGCGAAGGAACAGAAAGCCGCGAAACCCTGCCTGGTCCTCAACTTCGAGAAGCCTCGGTACCAAGAACAGTCGGTATTGACGGACGTGCTGGAAGACGAGAACAGAGACGAAGTCCAAGAGGGCATCGTCGATCTCGACTTCGGCCACGAAGACTAGCAAGGAACCAAGGACGCGCCGGACGCCGAAGAAGTTAACGTCCAGCCAATGGTCCAGGCCAGCTCCGGCCTCCAGTCTTCCGCAAAGGAGGTGTAAAACTTAGGTGTCCAAGACCCGTTCCAAACTTTCAAGCTGCAGATCCCGATGCTGCGGTCGCAGGTTTCCAACGCGGACACGGCCTAGAAGCAAGAGCGCCCGCCCGAACAAGACGCGGTCCAGCCACTTCAAGAGGAGAAGCAGCAGTAGGGCGCGAAGCCGAGTCTCGTGCTCACCTTTGAGAAACCCAGGTACCAAGAGCAGTCTGCGATCACGGAGACGTTCGAGGAAGAGAACAGAGAAGAGGTCCAAGACGGCACCGTGGACATCGACTTTTTGGGAGAGGAGCCCGCCCACCATTTAGACCCGGAGAAGCCCGAAGAGCACGTCCAGACCACGGCCGAGGAAGTCGCAAGAGTTGCCCCCACCCAACCGGAGCCGAAGAACGAAGACGCACGCGAGCCAGCCACCGCCTTCAAGCTACAGATCCCGACGCTGCGCACCCAGAGCACCGATACCACTCACAACGGAACGCAGCCGGAAGAGACTCGCGCGGTCGAGCAAAGCGCTCCTCCACGTCCAGAGGCGAAGGAACAGAAAGCCGCGAAACCCTGCCTGGTCCTCAACTTCGAGAAGCCTCGGTACCAAGAACAGTCGGTATTGACGGACGTGCTGGAAGACGAGAACAGAGACGAAGTCCAAGAGGGCATCGTCGATCTCGACTTCGGCCACGAAGACTAGCAAGGAACCAAGGACGCGCCGGACGCCGAAGAAGTTAACGTCCAGCCAATGGTCCAGGCCAGCTCCGGCCTCCAGTCTTCCGCAAAGGAGGTGTAAAACTTAAGTGTCCAAGACCCGTTCCAAACTTTCAAGCTGCAGATCCCGATGCTGCGGTCGCAGGTTTCCAACGCGGACACGGCCTAGAAGCAAGAGCGCCCGCTCGAACAAGACGCGGTCCAGCCACTTCAAGAGGAGAAGCAGCAGTAGGGCGCGAAGCCGAGTCTCGTGCTCACCTTTGAGAAACCCAGGTACCAAGAGCAGTCTGCGATCACGGAGACGTTCGAGGAAGAGAACAGAGAAGAGGTCCAAGACGGCACCGTGGACATCGACTTTTTGG
Organism: Hexamita inflata; assembly: GCA_963988835.1. Lineage (NCBI taxonomy): Eukaryota > Fornicata > Diplomonadida > Hexamitidae > Hexamita > Hexamita inflata. The sequence goes on along the minus strand of CAXDID010000779.1, from coordinate 149,760 downwards.
GAGAGGAGCCCGCCCACCATTTAGACCCGGAGAAGCCCGAAGAGCACGTCCAGACCACGGCCGAGGAAGTCGCAAGAGTTGCCCCCACCCAACCGGAGCCGAAGAACGAAGACGCACGCGAGCCAGCCACCGCCTTCAAGCTGCAGATCCCGACGCTGCGCACCCAGAGCACCGATACCACTCACAACGGAACGCAGCCGGAAGAGACTCGCGCGGTCGAGCAAAGCGCCCCTCCACGTCCAGAGGCGAAGGAACAGAAAGCCGCGAAACCCTGCCTGGTCCTCAACTTCGAGAAGCCCCGGTACCAAGAACAGTCGGTATTGACGGACGTGCTGGAAGACGAGAACAGAGACGAAGTCCAAGAGGGCATCGTCGATCTCGACTTCGGCCACGAAGACTAGCAAGGAACCAAGGACGCGCCGGACGCCGAAGAAGTTAACGTCCAGCCAATGGTCCAGGCCAGCTCCGGCCTCCAGTCTTCCGCAAAGGAGGTGTAAAACTTAGGTGTCCAAGACCCGTTCCAAACTTTCAAGCTGCAGATCCCGATGCTGCGGTCGCAGGCTTCCAACGCGGACACGGCCTAGAAGCGCAGCATCCTTGTCGAATGTGCATGGCTTCAGCCAGCTTCCAGAGGAGCAGCTGTTAAGCCGGGCGCGAAGCCGAGCCTCAGCTCACCTTCGAGAAACCTATATAGGTACCAGAAAGGTCTGCGATCACGCAGACGTTTGAGGAAGAGAGAATAGAGAAGAGGTCCAAGACGGCACCGCGGGACACCGACTTGGGGAGAAGAGCCCGTCCACCACTTAGATTTGGGAGTAGTTTAGAAGAGCGCGTCCAGCCCACGGCCGAGGAAGTCGCGCGAGCCGCTGCTCCCACCTAACCGGAGCCGAAGAACGAAGATGCTCGCGAGCCGGCCACTGCCTTCAAGCTGCAGATCCCGACGCTGCGCACCCAGAGCGCCGACACCACTCACAACGGGACGCAGCCGGAAGAGACTCATGGCCGAGCAAAGCGCCCTCCATCCAGAGAGGCGAAAGAATAGAAAGCCGCAAAACCATGCCTGGTCCTCTCGACCCCGAGAAGCCCCGGTACCAAGAACAGTCAGTATTGACGGACGTGCTGGAAGACGAGAACAAAGACGAAGTCCAAGAGGGAATCGTCGGCCTCGACTTCGGCCACGAAGACTAGCAAGAAACCAAGGACTCGCTGGGCGCCGAAGAAGTTCACGTCCAGCCAATGGTCCAGGCCAGCTCCGGCCTCCAGTCTTCCGCAAAGGAGGTGCAGAACTCAGGCGTCCAAGAACCGTTCAAAACTTTCAAATTGCAGATCCCGATGCTGCGGTCGCAGGTTTCCAACGCGGACACGGCCCAGAAGCAAGAGCGTCCTGTCGAACAAGACGCGGTCCAGCCGCTTCCAGAGGAGAAGCAGCAGCCGGGCGCGAAGCCGAGCCTCGTGCTCACCTTCGAGAAACCCAGGTACCAAGAGCAGTCTGCGATCACGGAGACGTTTGAGGAAGAGAATAGAGAAGAGGTCCAAGACGGCACCGTGGACATCGACTTCTTGGGAGAAGAGCCCGTCCACCACTTAGATTTGGAGAAGCCAGAAGAGCGCGTCCAGCCCACGGCCGAGGAAGTCGCAAGAGTTGCCTCCACCTAACCGGAGCCGAAGAACGAAGATGCTCGCGAGCCGGCCACTGCCTTCAAGCTGCAGATCCCGACGCTGCGCACCCAGAGCGCCGACACCACTCACAACGGGACGCAGCCGGAAGAGACTCGCGCGGTCGAGCAAAGCGCTCCTCCACATCCAGAGGCGAAAGAACAGAAAGCCGCAAAACCATGCCTGGTCCTCAACTTCGAGAAGCCCCGGTACCAAGAACAGTCAGTATTGACGGACGTGCTGGAAGACGAGAACAAAGACGAAGTCCAAGAGGGAATCGTCGACCTCGACTTCGGCCACGAAGACTAGCAAGAAACCAAGGACTCGCTGGGCGCCGAAGAAGTTCACGTCCAGCCAATGGTCCAGGCCAGCTCCGGCCTCCAGTCTTCCGCAAAGGAGGTGCAGAACTCAGGCGTCCAAGAACCGTTCAAAACTTTCAAATTGCAGATCCCGATGCTGCGGTCGCAGGTTTCCAACGCGGACACGGCCCAGAAGCAAGAGCGTCCTGTCGAACAAGACGCGGTCCAGCCGCTTCCAGAGGAGAAGCAGCAGCCGGGCGCGAAGCCGAGCCTCGTGCTCACCTTCGAGAAACCCAGGTACCAAGAGCAGTCTGCGATCACGGAGACGTTTGAGGAAGAGAATAGAGAAGAGGTCCAAGACGGCACCGTGGACATCGACTTCTTGGGAGAAGAGCGCGTCCAGCACTTAGATTTGGAGAAGCCAGAAGAGCGCGTCCAGCCCACGGCCGAGGAATGTAGCTGCCCTCACTCAACCTGGAGTTTGAAGACCAAAGATGCCTAAGAGCTGCCACTGCCTCTGCCAGATCCTGATCGCCAAGGCACCCAGAGCGCCGACACCACTCACAACGGGACGCAGCCGGAAGAGACTCGCGCGGTCGAGCAAAGCGCTCCTCCACATCCAGAGGCGAAAGAACAGAAAGCCGGCTCTGTTAATTGTGGCATGTAACCGGAAGATTAGAGAGAAACAAAGAACGCAATAGAGGGGAAAGAACAGCTCTGTCTGATCATAAACTCAAACTTGAGTTTAGATGATGAAAAAATTGGTACAAAGATAGATGGACTCGAAGATAAATATAATTAATTGATTAAAAATCCAGAAGTAAAACCTAAGTCGGTTTTGAACGATGATACCGTTGAGTAAATTGAAGTTCTCAAAGAATAAAAATTGATTATAAATAATTCAAAACCCAATTAGATCTTTTAATCGGGTTTGAACGAATAAAAAGAAACAAACTCATAACAAAATGTTCTCCTCAAAGATAAATAACAATTGATTAATAATCCAGAATCAATTTTAATTGCAGATGAAATAGTAGAACAAATTTTAAGCCTCAAAGAACAAAAATTGATCCAAAATAATTCAATATTTTAATCAATAAATGATGAATAAACAAACAAATAAACTTTAAACAAACAAACGGTTCTTTTGAAGAAAACGAAAACGGATTTCTCCCTTTCCGAATTCTAAAACGCGAAACAACAATTACTACTTTAAAACGCTCCGCTCCACGCTAAAAGCAAATCAAAACCGCTCCAAATCAGAAAATATACGGTCAAAAACGACGAATTCTTCTCGGAAATCACCGTTTTGAAACAAATCGCAAAACCGGTCATTCAAAATATGTTCACCACTCCCATTGTACAGAGGAAAAAGATACAATAAGATAGTCTGTATTTAAATAGTCAAAATATTGATTTAAAAGTCGAAAACAGTTAAAATAAGTTATATACATCCTAATTACAAAATAATTAATAACATAATTAGTAACAGATTAATTAATCACAAAATAATTTAACAATTAATTAAATGTAAATCCACTAAAATTAAAAATAAGAAATTAAAGAACTGGTTTCGTCACAACTTGAAACTAGCGACCAAACACAAGTGATAAGAAGCTATCAGTCACACACAGAAAATCTCAATGAGAAATAAGATGAAAATGTTTTATTAAAACATGAAGTTTTATTTACAGAGCAAAGCTCAATATCAGTTGCATAATAGCCAAATAATGTAGAGCAAAAGCGATTAATCTGAAGAATCTTCTGACGATTAGTACTTCATTACCTAACTCAAATAAATATTGAGCTCAAGAGCACATAAATTAAAAGAGAACACACTGAAATTCAAAGCTCTTGAAAACAGAATAAATAAACATATTGAAATACAAGAACTCAATAACATGTTCAAATTACAGCTCCAAGCAGTGAAAAGAGCTCTTTAGTGAAAAAATATCTTTAATTCATTTTAATTCTTTACTTATGTCATGTATGTATATTTGTTATTAAAACTTTAATTAAAATAAGATAACATCTAATCCACTCCATAGATTTTAATAGATTAGAAATGATACATGTTTAGTTTTTGTTGTTTAGTTAAGAAAATATACTTGCTTACGTTCCTGATATGTTAAAAGTAAGAAAATCTTATGTTTAATGGGTTTTTGAATACATGCTTTTATAATAATCAAAACAAGAATTAATTAAATTATAAATAGAATTAATTAAAAGTAGTAGTAGATTAAGTAGTTGTTTGGAATTCGAACTTTGGTATTCAGTTTTATAATAGTTCTAGTTTGTAATGTGAATTGTGTAAATATGTGCAAAATATTATCATTTTAACTAATATTTATTGATTATATACATAATAATATTCACTTCATATATGAATATTGTTATGCTTTCATTAATTTACATATTAGGTGGTATATGTAGAGGTGCTGTATTATATAATATTTCTACTGTAATAATTGAAATGTATTAAAAAATGGCGTAAGTTCCATACGATCATGTTCCAGATTTAGTTTCAATAATTTCAGTTTCAGCAACAATTGGCTCTATAATTAGCTCCATTGTATCAACTTAAATGGTGAGGAAATTCGGTGCGCGTACGATATTAATTTTCACTACAGCAATTTCGCTGATTTCTTGTTGTTTGGTGTTGCCTTCTATTCACTGGATCTATTTATTCGTTTTCAAATTTATTTCAGGTTTTTCAAGTTGTTTTACGATTTCTCTGATACCAATGGTTTGTGCCTAGTATATTTCTGTTGCTTAAAGGCCAATTGTTGGTTCTTTGTACAGTGTATCTTTAGTTTTGAGCATGGTTGTGTGCAATGTAATATAATTTTTCATAAGTTCTGAGAAGTAGTTGTATTGGGTCATATAGGTGCTTTCGATCGTTTCTTCAGCCTTTTTGTTAATTTTATCTCTAAGAACTCCGAAGGAGAAACACGAAGTGTTAAAATCAGAGAATGTGTACAGCAAAAAGTACACCAAGTGCTTCTTGGTTGCCTTTATAATAGGTATTTCTATAGCTGGTACTGGGTACAATCCGATTCTCCAGTTTTCAACGTTGATCTTCAAGAACAGCTTCAACTCTCCTAAATCTGGTACCATTGGTGCAATAATCACCTCCAGCATCAATTTAATTTCGGCTATGATCTCAATTCCAGTTGTGCGCCGTTTTAAGAGGAAAGTTTTGTTAATCGTTGGTTCAATTTTGATGCTCCTTTCGTACACGGTTACAATTCTCGCTTTGAAACTGGTTGAAGATTCAAAATTATAGAACAATATCGTTCTGGGGGCTACGATTTCGTTCATATTCTTTTACTCCTGTTCATCCGGTTCATTGTTCTTCGTTTTAATTGGAGAGGTGTTCCCAAAGTAGTTGAAGATGTTCTTCATGAACTTCGTTATGGTTATCCACTTCGTCGGGACGATGGTGACCACATTCATCTTTCCAATTATCGACGAGTTCATAAACTACATTCTGTACATTGGATTCTGCTCCATTAATTTAATCCTGATCGTAAAATTCCTCCCAGAAACGAAAGGAAAAAGCTTCGACGAAATTGAAAGAGAAATGATCACAGAATCCCGGAAAGTAGTCCAGAAAGAAGATGTGGAAAAAGGAGAAAGTGTTGAAACAACCAGAGATATTGTGGTCAGCGCAGAAACGGAACAAGGGACCGAGATTAAATGAAGTGATATATAATACAGTATATTACAATATATAGAAAATTATCATTATTAACACATTTATTGTAAAATTATAAGTACTGCAGATTAATAGAGAGTTTTCCACTTCCAACCACTTTAATGTAATAAAGAACCAAAACAACGGATGAAGTTAAAATTCTATTCAAGACTCACTTTATCACTGTTATGAGAGCACGGGTGAATACAGATGTAGCTATCAGTGATGACGTTACTGATGAGTAATTATGTCATATTTATGATTCTCTGTCGCGTTCGCGCAAGCGTGGAGTGTGGCCTATTGTCGGGTAAGCTATTGGAAAAGGCGGTGAGTGGGCAGCGAAGCACTATATTTAATCTTTCAGACGCGCTTTGTACAAAGAGAAGCTGAATAATTTTCACAAGGCTGAAATCTCAAAAATGATAGAAAATTTGTTTATAAATGATGTTGATAAGAGTTATATAGTAACAGAAGTTAAGACAAAGTTTTAAAATGAAAATATCTTCCCTGAATCGCTCACAAGTTACATATTCTAGTCAATTGATAGATTACAAAGCAAACATAAATTACTTCTTCCAAATGTTTCATAATTATTGAATTCGGTTCCAAAAGTTATAGTCGAATCTATTCTCTTCCCAACAGCGAATTCGAATTTAAGTGAATTTGAAGAATAATTTGAAAGTGATTTGAGTTATTTGTTCACAGTTGGAGCGGAAGAGAGAATAACAGAAAACGACTCGTTCAGTGATTTTCTGCTGCAAAACGAATCGGTTTACAAAAAGAAAAATAAGAAAACGGAACTCAGTTTACAATTGGCCCTCAAAATGCTCTTAGAACGCGATGACTGATTTTATTCAACTCTTATGAACATATATGTATAAATATTCTAATTTAAAATATATTGATATATATCTCACATCATCGAGACGGCACAAACAGACTTCATTGGGATTTTCGAAAACAAAACATAGGCTCTCGCACGCCAGTGTTTCCACTTTCAAAACGGGCTCAACCCGTCATTTATGCCCACTCAGTAAAGACCCAACAGGGCCCTCACGGAGTCGTCAGCGGACCAGTTTTACCTGATTCGCTAACTTGATTTCCAGAAACTGGTTCTCGCGTTTCAGTTTCTCTTTAAAAAATATATATTTCGCTTACTTAAATTACTACATATAGCTTCAGTTCTATTATGTTGTTATATTACTTATTTGCTTTTCCAATCTCAAGATTCATATCACAAAATTTGGTTTTACCCCCCAACCCTAAACCAAGTCCGTAATATTTTGTGACTTTAATATTTAATTTTATAATATTGTCAATAATCGCTATTTAGTACATTTTAACAGTATTTTATCACTCAATCGCTTACTTTCCTTGATATTTCCAGCTTATTACTATCAAATCAGCTTAATACACTGTAATATCACAAATAATAGATTATATGTATCTATTACATCATATTAATGTCATTAACATGATTGAATGTAGAATATTTATCTAATATGGTTGAAATAAACAGCTTCAAACTAGCAATAAATTATAATTTGTAGCTTTATGTCATATTCAAGAACGTTATTTACATTTATTGCTAATTTATATAACTATTTGTCATTTATATTGCATGATATTATTTATCAGGCTATAAAATGTCATTTTAACTTCATTCAAAAAGTGGTGTGAAATTCAAAATTTGGTACATTTACAGGTAAATATTAGGGCAAGGGGAAATTAACAAAAAGGTGGACTAAACTGCTGCAAAGTAGGCTGGGGGGTAATACCCAAAATTTTATCAAGTCAATCATAACCAATCTTTTGATTATATATTCTTATGGTATAGTTTGGCTTTTAAATATGAATAATAAATATGATTTGTAATTTTTCCAATCGCTGATTAATGAAGTAGAAATATCATTAAATTTTATTTATTTCAAACGAAAACCACTCCAATCACTTTAATGTTATAAAGAACGAGTACGACAAAAGAAATCAAAACGTAGTTCAAAGCCTAATTCATTATAGTTCTGAGAACACGTTTTAATGAATATGAATCTCTCACAGACGACGCTACTGATGTGGAATTGTGTAATATTTACGAATAGTTATCGCAAGCTAAGAAGCGTGGTATATGGACAGACGTTGCGTCAGCGATCGGCAAAAGCTAAAAATGGACTGCGAAGCACTATATATAGTGTTTCAAACGAGTTTTATACACAGAGAAGCTTACACATGATTAAAAAGATGAAATAACTGAACTGGTCTCAACTCTCCTTAAAAAGAAGTTAGCTACACGCCAAATTCTAATTTAGGTGTAATAAAAATATTTAAATTTGCATTTCTTCCCACCAGCCCTCATAAGCTACACTCACCAGACCATAAATAGAATTTAAAGACCGAAAGCGAAAATATTTAATATTTCCGTTTTGTTGAAAACGGTACCTAAAGTCTTCGCCAAACTTGACGAAACAATTTTATTTCCATTGAATGGAGCAGAAGACCGTTTGGAAGAATAAATATAATCAGAACTTATTTCGATTTAGTTCAAGGAAGAGGGAAATAACGAATCGATATCATTCGCCAGTGATTTGAGCGCGATGTTTCAAATGGATGCACCGATAATATTTGAGTAAAATATGAGTAAAACGACAGATCTCATCACAAACAGCACAAATGATTCACTCAGCGATTTCCTGCTACATGATGAATTTCATCAACAAAATTTAAATGAAGTCGCTTTGCAACTTGCTCTTAGAATGCTGATAGAACGCTATGAAAAATGATTATAATAATTTCTATTTTTACTATTTAGATAAATATAAGACAATATATAATTAATATACAATATTATATAATTTCCCACTTTAAAATATGAAATCTGTCTGGATTCAATTAATAAATGGTGAAACTTCAACATTTTCTATAGTATTTAATGACCAATTATACATACCAGCAGTTTACAACTACTAGTCTGCCACTATACATTCTATACCAGAAGGAAATATAATGACCTCAAGAAAAGTGCATGAGCGCAATATACCAGATTAAGCGTTTACAACTGACAGTTAGACGATCACGTTAAATATCCCACCCACCCAGTTGGACATGGTATTTTTGGCAGATACGTGTCTCTATTTAAAAAACACCCGATTGAATACAACTATAGATAAAATATTGGACACTTAAAATTTTATTATATTGCAATAATTTTCGGATGTTTACCACTTTTTAAAAGATGTTGCATTTGTAAATTCCGATCAAATGAAGATGTTTTTAATTTGGCTTTCAGTAATTTAGATATTGAGCAAGAAATTTTAAGTTGAGTTGTCAATTTATGAAGTTCCAACATTAAAGGTATTGAACTTAGCACAATACGATTTTTCACTTGAAATAGATTAATTAAAAGTTGCAGTCACAAATTTTGGATAAAATATTCAAGAATGTTTGCAATTTAACTCGAGTTTGGCGTTAGACTTAGTACCAGATCTACACGACAAGTTACAAGAAATATATATTGGTTTAAGAAAAACAATTTGTTTTAGAAATTATGGAGCAGGAGTTGGATTAGTAAAAGCATTTGATCAACCAGGAGAATACATATTATATCCACTTAAATAACAAGACCTGTCATTTTTGGAAGAAAACCATTTCAGTTCTCCTAACTTACAATTATCTTAACTAAAATAGTCTTTAGCTTCACCGAATATAATCATAAATCATAAAAATGCGTATCCAAGCAATGTTGATTAACAAAAAAGTATTAATTAACAAACAGTATATTAATCATAAATAATATAGTAAAAAATTGATGATTTTAAACCATCTATTATGAAACAAAGTTAAAATTTTGAAAACTCAAAATTAGCAAGATAATAACCTCCTTCTCCAGATTCATTATTATCTTTATCCTAACCATTATCACCCGAAGTTAAATTGCCTCTTGTTGAAACATCGTAATACAAAGATAATACTAGAAAATCACCAATTAAAGTTATAAACTAGTTAGATAGAGTTGAAAAGTAGCTTAATGAATTGGATGAGTAACTTTTATAACTAGATTAACTTGTATAGTCAAAAGGAAAACCTCTTTACAAATCTATGAATTAGAGTACTGGTCCTATTTAATTACTGAATAGTAAAGGAACGGTATTAAAAAGTTAGTTAGAATAACTATTAAAACCCAAACCTTAAATTATTGAAGATAAAAAGGTTGTAGTATAAGATTAAATAGCTGTAATAAATAGATCTCCATAAAAAGTGAACGAGTAGGCAAGTCAGCGTTAGCATTAATTAGTGAAAAAGAATTCAAAACCACTTATTCAGAAGCCACCTCTTTTGTCCAAATCACAAGTGCAAAAAGCGCCTTTGAATCTAGACTGTTAGGATTTGGCGATAAGTACTTTAACAGAGGATTTAGACTCAGGAAATGAAACTATTGACGGTCCGGTCCTCGAGTAAATCATGTCCCTCGAGCTCTCCAGTTCTTTCAATACATGTAAGACACCGCGTGATAATTAGATAAATTAGGATATCACTGATACAGCTAAGACACAATAAGACATGCAATAGCATGAGACGACTCAGGATAAATAATTGAACTCGCGTGTTCAGTTTTAGGATATGGATGATTTAGTGGATGAGTTTTACGATCCGCCGAAAGTGAAGTAGTCTGCTGAGCTTTCCGTGCTGGATTCGGTTGTGGAGCAGATTTTGTGTGAGAGTCGTGCGAAGCCTCATTTTGAAGCTGTTCCGCTCAATTAGCTCCTGAAGTCAAAATCTGTTCTGAGCAAATCAATAGCCAAATCTTCTTGCGATCCGATCAAATCTAATGATCCAAAACTTCTCATTAATCAATCCAGAGCGAAAAATGAGCAGAAGTAAATGCATGAAATGAACATGTCAATGAACTTATCCGTTAATTAATTACTCCAATCAAATATACCGGTTTACAAATCAATGAACCAGCAACTAAACAAATCAAATATGAATTCGTTAAATTAAAACGATGAGAAATCAATTAATAATTCAATGAATATGTCCATGAACCAGTCTGTGAATTAATTGTTAAATTAAACGGCCCAAAACGACATAAAGTAATAAACGATCATTCCTTAAATGAACAATTAAATAATGAATTAAGGTAACATTTTGATGAACAAATCCGTGAACAAATCAAATAATGAACAAATTAACACGTCAATAGATTTAGACGATTAAATATAAAATTAATCAATCAACAGACAACCAAATTCCCAAATAAATCAGGTATCGGCCAAAAACGCATCCTAACCGAATACACGAACGAATTAAGTTTAAATTCAGTAAACAAAAGCAAGAAATTAACCACCAAACATTTCACTGAACCAATCCTTGAATTAACCCACGACCAAAAATGGACCAAAACATAATACTCAAGCAAATCAGGTTGAAATACAAGTTGAAGAAAGCTTTCTCACGGAAAATCTCATGGACAGCTTCTTGGAAGACAAAAACACGAGCCAGAGAACAGAAGACCTTAATATGAGCAGACATTTATATGAACAGACCAGAAACATTCCGAAGGTGAAAGTGGAGCAGCTCTATTTATGGACGCAAAAGAAGTGAATATAAAGTAAATATCAATATTATCACAATAATGTCCAGTAGTTTTAATATTAATCAATGTCAAGCAACTAATCTAGAATGTTTAATTAATTAACACTTTTTTGACAGTTTGGATTTCTCATGAACTTTCTAATAAAGACTATATACTCCTATTTGACCTAGCTTGATAAATATGTATATAATTTGCTTTGCAATAAAATTTTGATGATTATTTTAACATAGTTTTTGTCCAACTTAATTATGTAATACTCATTGGCAAATGGATATTAAATGTTACGTTCATCTTATTTGATTAATTTGAAATTTGATAAATTATACAATTATTATAGCGATTCATCTCGTAAAATATCAATGATAAATGAGATCAAATAATATCTCTCTAAGTTTAAATTTTCTAGAAATAGTAAACGTCCCATCCTCCCATTACCATCTAAGGATGGATGAATACGACAATATAATAGATAACATATAAAGCCGACAATTGGGCAAAGAGTAATTTAGTTCTTGTAAAACCAATTTACTAGGTTCTAAATTTACAGTTCGTTTAAGTGTTCTGGATTTAAACCGCAATGTAAACAAGAAAAATTCTAATAACTTTATCTTAATCCTACAAAGACATCTGATTTTCTAAGTTAAATTTATCAGTATTTCTGAAAGTTTCTGTGTAATTTTTTGTCATATTAGTATCAATATATTTGAATATTTAATCAAATTCGTTATCCCAAAAGTATTCAATTATAAAATCTGTTTCTGGTATTTCAATTCTTTACATATGAGATGTGGTAAAAACCTATTTATGACAAAATTAGCTAATTAAGCATTTTCAAAAAATAATGAATCAATTAATGTCATTTTTAAAATATTTGTATATGCTTCTGTACAAAATAAAACACTTTTCACTGAATTTTTCTGATTCCGAGTCTTTCGTATAAAGCTTTCATCGGGTCAACTTTATTTTCGGTTCCGTTCATTATTTGTGGCGTCGCGACCGTTTCGACTGTTTTTTGTATTTTGGTGAGTTTTGTTTTGTCGATTTTGAAGTCGTTTGAGAGGAATGCGAACAGATTCGCTCTGTTCTGCACCGTATTCTCCGGGTTCTCCTCTTTTTATTCCTCTTTAATAGTTTCTTCTTATTTAATATCTTCATCGTTATTTTCTTCAGTTGGAAGTACGAATGAGTCCTTAAAGTCATCCTTTTGATTATTTTCTAACAGGTCAACAATTTTCTAAGGCTCAATTTTGGTGATTATAAGTGAGCTGTTGTTGTTAACGTTTTATTTGAACGGGCTGTTCACACTTGTGGTTGAACCGGATTGATTTATTCTCTTTCCTGGGCGGTCGAACAGTTTCTTGCCCACTTTCTTGTACGTGTCAATGTTCTCCTGAGTGTTCGCGGTCGCTGCTTAGTGGGTCTTTTTGGACACTTTATAAGCTATGAAGACGGTTAACAATATAAGGAAGAGGAGTACCAAAGCTGCTGCGGTGAAGATGATCCAGTTGTTGTTCTTGGGGATTAAGACGGTTTCCATTTATTGCATGGAGGCGATGTCTGCGACCAAGAGGGCGCTACCGGCTCCGCGCGCGAATGAAATGGAGCTGGCGGTGTTAATCAGCGTTTGAATCTCAGCATAGGTCAAATTTACTTTCGGATCGGGAACCAAAGTGGACTCGGAGAGCATCAACAAAGAAGGGAAAGAATTGGACTGCAAGGCAAAAGTTGCCTTCGTCACATTATTGGACTAAAAACGGATTATCAACTTCTCCACCACCTACTGATTGCACAAAATTATCAGCCTGTTGTCCAGTAAAATCTCGTCCTAAGTCATTGCCTTCGAAAATCGGACTATCGTGCGGTTCTTGTAAAGCTCCACATCAAAAGTTTAATAACATTGCAAAGTTAGAATTATATTCGTTTTGTGGAGCGGAATTAAATTAATACTTATAATTTTCACTAAATAAACTATATTTGAAAGTATTCTGTGATTCACATTGAAAATCTTTTATTTTTAAACTTTTGTAATTTTTTGTTTGATATAATGTTGTATGATACATACATAATCTCTGGCATATTATAAAATTGTGATGTTAGTTACTTAGCTTTGTAAGCAAGTTTTGAGCGAAATTAATGTCTTTCCAGACAATGATAATTTCAGGAATCATTTCATTGGAAAGTAAAAAGAAAGAAGTAACAGAATTATTAGATGGATATTAAATATACATCGACGACTGGACCACTTATTCAAATTAAATATAATTTAAATGTAGCAATTCGACATCTGACTCTAATGATCTCTAATGTACACTGTATGTTTTAAATGTTTTAACATGATTGAATGCTTATTATATTTACAAAGTACACTGTATTTTTTTAAATAATTTATTGAATAAGTAACACTATATTGTAGGTTTGAATTTGTTAATCAGTTTGTATTTAATTACATTTTTATATCTTTCAATTAAATGATTCATTTGTGTACAGTAATTCAACCTTTGATTTGCAAATGTATTTTAATTATATAATACTGTTTATTTATAACAAGAGTATAAATTACTCTTTTAGTACGTATGTTTAGTTTGTATAAATTTGGATACATTTTTGTATAAGTAAAATTAATTGTAAATTATTAATAACTTTGTTAGAATATTAATATTTTTCAATAGTACAAAAATAAATATAAAATATGTATATTTACCTGTATAAAACATCAATATCGTACTATTTATTTCAATAAATATTTGTAATAGTTGATCAATTATGTATCCACTTCAATGATCAAACGAATAGTTTGGACATCATCTGAAATCAAAATGTTGTATCATTTTACTTCTCAAACTCGAAACATTAGCAAGCAAATATAATGGTAAGAGGTTATTAAATTTATTCCAACTCGTACAATTTCATAGTGTAAATCATATTATGCAAATGTATTAAAGCCAGAACCACATGTGGAACCGCATCGAGATCATGGCGCTCTGGACCTACTGCGTCGTGTACAACAAGGACTACGCCTTCGTGCAGAAGAACTTCATGTCCAAGTTCACGGTCAGGCAGATCTCCAGCCAGTTCATCCAGATCGCAAGGAAACAGTAGGAGATGCTTTAGGTATTCAAGGCCGTTCTGGAAGATCCAAGTTCTGTCCAGGCCCTGAGCGAAAGCGACTTCAATATGCAGTGGTGGATTTTGCGGATGGCCTGCGGCAGGCTGGGCCTGATCCAAGAGAAGCTGTGCTATTAAGCTTAGGGCGTCGGGGTGAACGCGCGTCTCCCAGCCGACTTCGCGGAAATCCCGGCGCTGGAGGCCTTCTTCCTGGACGTGGATCCGCACGCGCTGCTTCCCGCCTACAAACAGGAAGAAATCCGGAGAGGCCTGGACGCCGAGCCGTTTTACGAGCCGGAGTACCAGGACAACTTCATGCAGTGAGTTTCTGTATTAGTAGAGCACATGTGATATTTTTCTGAAATCTAGGTTGATCAGTAACCCATTACAAAACGTATTTGTAAAGTTATATTTATCCGCCTTTCTTAAATCCGGCGATAATTCACATATAATAACATATCGTCGCTGTAGGCTTAATCGCGCTTTGGGTCACTGATACCATTGTATCCACTTTTGATTTGATTTGGAAAGCGGCGTATTTATAGATTTGCCTCCAAAACGACGAGCCCACAATAGTACAAAAATACTAAGCCTCACTTGTTTTTGTTTGAAATATTAGCTACGCGCGCTTTTAAATGGTGCTTTGCTCCAGAGTTCACCTAGAATACACTGTTAAATATGTGTGAATAAAAATAATACAGATCTGAAATTCAAATAGAATAGAAGACGCGGATTACTTCGAATCAATAATACCTATGTAATATGATAACATAAATAGCTATTGTTACAATTAAAGTATTTGCGTTATTGAATGCATTTATGAAGTTTTATTTATCTCACCAATCTTAAATCTGATAATAATTCATATTTCAAATACAGGAGACTGATCTCGAAAGAATTCGTTCCAGTAGCCTACATTGCAAATTGTATTTATACCAGATTCAATTTGAAATTATTTATTTTATTTATATATTTGCTTCCAGAATAGTGTCTGAACAAAAGTACAAAAATACCAAATGTCACTTTTAATAATAGTGGCATTAATTCCAAAACATATCCTGGGTTCTTTCCCAAATACATTACAAAATGCGCCACATTTATGTAAATACTCGTTTGATTTGTACTGGTACAATATCTAAAGCAAATCACACTAAATTGTTGTTATGTTTTTGTGAAATGTTTTTGATGAAATGTGACTTGGATTATATATTCTGCGTTATAGTTAACCTATAATAAACTATTTAGTTAACACAAATAAATATTATACAGTTCTAAAAATAATGAAGTCCACACTTGTTACTTCATGTAAAAAATAATACTAATAATATCTACTGTCCGCTCCAGAATGAAGAGAATGACCTGGTCAACAGCCGAAATTCAGCAGCTCGTCGCGCTCACAGAGCAGTACAGAAGCACCGGTAAGCAAGTTAAGTGGGACGCGATCTGCAGGTAGATCCAGAACAGGACACTATCACAGTGCAAGTGCTACTACTCCAACGTGCTGAGAAGCACCTGGACGTGGAAGTGCGCCAGAACCACATGTGGAACCGCATCGAGATCATGGCGCTCTGGACCTACTGCGTCGTGTACAACAAGGACTACGCCTTCGTGCAGAAGAACTTCATGTCCAAGTTCACGGTCAGGCAGATCTCCAGCCAGTTCATCCAGATCGCAAGGAAACAGTAGGAGATGCTTTAGGTATTCAAGGCCGTTCTGGAAGATCCAAGTTCTGTCCAGGCCCTGAGCGAAAGCGACTTCAATATGCAGTGGTGGATTTTGCGGATGGCCTGCGGCAGGCTGGGCCTGATCCAAGAGAAGCTGTGCTATTAAGCTTAGGGCGTCGGGGTGAACGCGCGTCTCCCAGCCGACTTCGCGGAAATCCCGGCGCTGGAGGCCTTCTTCCAGGACGTGGATCCGCACGCGCTGCTTCCCGCCTACAAACAGGAAGAAATCCGGAGAGGCCTGGACGCCGAGCCGTTTTACGAGCCGGAGTACCAGGACAACTTCATGCAGTGAGTTTCTGTATTAGTAGAGCACATGTGATATTTTTCTGAAATCTAGGTTGATCAGTAACCCATTACAAAACGTATTTGTAAAGTTATATTTATCCGCCTTTCTTAAATCCGGCGATAATTCACATATAATAACATATCGTCGCTGTAGGCTTAATCGCGCTTTGGGTCACTGATACCATTGTATCCACTTTTGATTTGATTTGGAAAGCGGCGTATTTATAGATTTGCCTCCAAAACGACGAGCCCACAATAGTACAAAAATACTAAGCCTCACTTGTTTTTGTTTGAAATATTATGCTACGCGCGCTTTTAAATGGTGCTTTGCTCCAGAGTTCACCTAGAATACACTGTTAAATATGTGTGAATAAAAATAATACAGATCTGAAATTCAAATAGAATAGAAGACGCGGATTACTTCGAATCAATAATACCTATGTAATATGATAACATAAATAGCTATTGTTACAATTAAAGTATTTGCGTTATTGAATGCATTTATGAAGTTTTATTTATCTCACCAATCTTAAATCTGATAATAATTCATATTTCAAATACAGGAGACTGATCTCGAAAGAATTCGTTCCAGTAGCCTACATTGCAAATTGTATTTATACCAGATTCAATTTGAAATTATTTATTTTATTTATATATTTGCTTCCAGAATAGTGTCTGAACAAAAGTACAAAAATACCAAATGTCACTTTTAATAATAGTGGCATTAATTCCAAAACATATCCTGGGTTCTTTCCCAAATACATTACAAAATGCGCCACATTTATGTAAATACTCGTTTGATTTGTACTGGTACAATATCTAAAGCAAATCACACTAAATTGTTGTTATGTTTTTGTGAAATGTTTTTGATGAAATGTGACTTGGATTATATATTCTGCGTTATAGTTAACCTATAATAAACTATTTAGTTAACACAAATAAATATTATACAGTTCTAAAAATAATGAAGTCCACACTTGTTACTTCATGTAAAAAATAATACTAATAATATCTACTGTCCGCTCCAGAATGAAGAGAATGACCTGGTCAACAGCCGAAATTCAGCAGCTCGTCGCGCTCACAGAGCAGTACAGAAGCACCGGTAAGCAAGTTAAGTGGGACGCGATCTGCAGGTAGATCCAGAACAGGACACTATCACAGTGCAAGTGCTACTACTCCAACGTGCTGAAGAAGCACCTGGACGTGGAAGTGCGCCAGAACCACATGTGGAACCGCATCGAGATCATGGCGCTCTGGACCTACTGCGTCGTGTACAACAAGGACTACGCCTTCGTGCAGAAGAACTTCATGTCCAAGTTCACGGTCAGGCAGATCTCCAGCCAGTTCATCCAGATCGCAAGGAAACAGTAGGAGATGCTTTAGGTATTCAAGGCCGTTCTGGAAGATCCAAGTTCTGTCCAGGCCCTGAGCGAAAGCGACTTCAATATGCAGTGGTGGATTTTGCGGATGGCCTGCGGCAGGCTGGGCCTGATCCAAGAGAAGCTGTGCTATTAAGCTTAGGGCGTCGGGGTGAACGCGCGTCTCCCAGCCGACTTCGCGGAAATCCCGGCGCTGGAGGCCTTCTTCCTGGACGTGGATCCGCACGCGCTGCTTCCCGCCTACAAACAGGAAGAAATCCGGAGAGGCCTGGACGCCGAGCCGTTTTACGAGCCGGAGTACCAGGACAACTTCATGCAGTGAGTTTCTGTATTAGTAGAGCACATGTGATATTTTTCTGAAATCTAGGTTGATCAGTAACCCATTACAAAACGTATTTGTAAAGTTATATTTATCCGCCTTTCTTAAATCCGGCGATAATTCACATATAATAACATATCGTCGCTGTAGGCTTAATCGCGCTTTGGGTCACTGATACCATTGTATCCACTTTTGATTTGATTTGGAAAGCGGCGTATTTATAGATTTGCCTCCAAAACGACGAGCCCACAATAGTACAAAAATACTAAGCCTCACTTGTTTTTGTTTGAAATATTATGAACATATTGTTACAATTAAACATTACATTTTACAGGCTTAATCACATATTACAAAATTCTCATTCAATTCAGTTATAGTATCTTCACATTTATATTATAATAATCAAAAGTAAAATGATATAAATGAAGAGCGTATAAAATATTTTTATATAGTTATAATTGTAACGATGTACGATCGTTTGTGTATTTATGTTTAAATTTGTTTAAACATATTCGAAATTTTAATAATAAATTATTTCTCTGTGTGTATTAAATTATTTTTAATTATTAAATTATTGTTGTTTATTTATCGTTGTTTATACTTATTTAGTGTTTAGACAGGAATGTGCACAAATTTGTCTAAACAGCGTTAAACAGCTATTATATCATTATAAATCATGTACGCACCTGTTTAACTCGTTTGTTTATTTCCACTTCAGAATGATTTCAGTGCACCTCGTTTACTCCTGCTACACCTCAGCTCACTTATCTGTATCCCAATCAAGATCTGAATTACTCTTTACCTCTCCTTTACCTTCTATGTCTGAGCCCACTTTAACGTCCTGTTCAAACAACATTTTGAATAACATTTCAATTGTATTTTTGAACGATCTTGTCCTTCCAGTTGCTCAGTTCACAAAGCTGTCTTCAATTAATAAAGTATTATTGTTGACTGAGTCCGACATCGTTTCCCCGAGCTTCAAACAAGCCTAGTTCAACTCCCGTAACGTGTCATTTATTTCAGTTCAGTACTTGGACGTTTATTTCACAGTAAGTGCGAATGTTACCGTTGTCGGATAAATACTAAATCCGAACGCAGATTCGAACCAGACAGTTGTTTACTCAGTTTCAACTGCGTTTTCAGTTATGGTTTTAATTATAGTAATTGTTGTTATTCTTTACTTCACGATGAAACACAAATAAAATTAATAATAAAACAAGAAGATAACTTAAGATAAAATGAGTGCCGAAATTGTAAAAGGAGGCGAAATGATCTTCAGCACATGCAAAATTGATAATAACCTGTCACTACCAGGAACACCACGCAGACACACACTCAACAGAGTTAACTCACAATTAAAGCTCAAGACCAAAGTAAATAAGAAATAAAAAGTGCAAAAATTTGATAAAATCCCACCAACTAAGCTTAAAATACAATACAGAGCACAACCAAAATCTATAGAAGAAATCGAATAAGACAAATAAGAACTTGAAAACATCATGAGCAAAAACGCAAAAGTCGCTCACCAACTCAAGTAATACACAGTTCACAGAGTAGACTCAGAATCCATCATCCCACTATGCGAAGTAATTAACCTATCCGAAGAACAAAAAGATGAAGTTATTCAAATGACTTCTCAGAAAGAGCTTTAAGACTTTTTGTTTGCTTTTCTATCTAACGATCAATTCTAATCCGAAGTTGATGTTGAAGAGCCAGACACCAGCATTATCATAAATGAAGAAAAAGAAAAAGAACCAGAAGTAATAAAAATCAATAGTCCAAAATTAAATGCTATTTATGAAAAAATTGGACTTGCTAAAAATTCTTTAACAATTACCAATGAAGATATTATAACTCTTTGAAGAAATAATTTAAAGTGAGTTTGTAGATTGATTATCATACTATGCTTACTTGTTTAGCCAACATGTTTAATTAATCGAACATTTTATCATTTTTATTTATAATGGGTAACTAGATTATGATATTCTCTATTAAACATTCATTTTATTAGCATTTAATCTATTTATATCTAAACGTTGTGTTTAAACAAAATATAAACAAATTTGGTGAATAGTTTAAACATTTGTGTATTAATTTCATCCTTATACCACAAATTTAATATTATATTTAATTATTTTCCACCCCACTAATGTTTTGTGTAATTATACTACAGTGCTGGGCCCTCGAAATGCTTTTTTGAATTAGGAAGAAGAATGAAGTTTATTATTTGAATCTTACTTATGTCACTGTCCGGCTCAATAATGAGTGTGTTCTCCCTCCTCATCAATGCACTCACTAACTCTATTTACTATTGATTTGTAAAGTGCTTCAATCACATCAAGGCCTGGTTGAGCCTTGGATAGCTGTGCTACAATAATTAAAGTATATAACTCTGTATATACTTCAATAATAAGTTTCAACTTTACCCAACGTTGTATAATTTAACAATCAAGAAAATTGATTTCTCATTATGAAATGGAAGTGGAAGATCATAAGTAAAATAACTGTTGTTTTAGAGTAGCATCAATATATTATTTAATGCTGGGCCCGACTAACCCACTTGATTCCATTCTTCAAGAAACAAAAATGCATTCATTATTTGTATATTGAGAATGAAAGCGACTGTAACTACCTGAATTATAATTCTAATTAAGCGAAGTACCCATACTTCATCTTGAGCTCCCGGTTGAGATTGAAAGAAAAAGTCCTCCATTGTTTTTCGTGATTAAGAAATACATAAAATCGTTTAGATTGACCCAGGTGAAGATGAACATGGAGGTCCTCTGTAGGTCCAGTGCTTGCGCTACTAGTTATAAATTACATATTGCGTCCGTACAGGTATTGTTGGATCCTCTTATTCTTTTCTCCAATCCAGCTTAACCTCCATATATTTTCGAGATAAAATCTTTCATAAATTAGCTTTGTTGACTAAAACGTAGAAATTACACAGGGACATCTTAAAAAAGTGATATAACTAGTTCAGATTGGTACAATATTTTATGAATTCCTCCGTTGGACCCAGAAATGAAGAGAATACAAACGCTTCAGAACTGCCTAAGTTTGTTAAGTGAATTAGTTGACCTTCCCTAAACATCTTCTACCGTGTTTATTTTTGTCATTGCCGTCCTTTTATTGCATGTGGTAATTTCTATTTTTCCTTTTTGGAATATTAAATACCGACTTTGAATAGTCGATTATGGTCTAATACGATCGAAATCTTATTTTTGGCCCTCTTGTGTTAATGAGTAGTTCATGAATAATCTCCAACTTGAGATTATTTATTGGAATTTGTCATCCGCATTAGAAGTGGCAAAATATTTTAATATATAATTACTCACATAGTAAACAAGAAAAATCATTTCCACATCCCATAACTGTATTTGGATCCGAATAGAAAGTAAAACTTAACGTTTTCAAGCATTATTCGACAATAGAGCTCGGATTTATTAATAATTACCAGAATGAATCCGTTTACTTTCTCTCAGCAACTGATTCGCTTCTGGCCATTTTCAGAATCCAAGCTATTTCTAATACTGTAAATTTAACAGCAGAAAACGTATTATATCCAGAACGTATTGATTAAGCAACTTATACGATCCAAAACGCACTATTTCTTTTAATATAAGATGAAATATTCGACCTTGATATAATTATTATAGAAGAAATTCTCTCCCCAGAAGAAATATTAAAAAGATAAAAAATTACTATTTACTCTATTTTCGGAGGAATAATCGGAATAATAACAATAATTATTATTGTAAGCCTCATACTTTTACAACATAAGAAAAAAATTAATAAAAGCGAAGATGTTAATCAAATTGAAAATAAGAGCGGAATGATATTCAAAGAAAGTAATTATTCAGTAGCACCTACACCCAGAAACTCAAGCTACTCACATAGCAAAAAAATGTGTAAGAAAACTAATAATAAAGTAAAATTTTTAAATCTAAACTTGGTCCAAAAAAACAAATATACAGACAAAAAGACAAAACTAAAGAAGAAATTGAACAAGACCAAAAAGATCTTCAAGCAATTTAAGAAAGAATGCGACAAATCAACAGTAAACTCAAATAATTCAAAATTGTTAACGAAAGTGACTAATAATATGAAATTATTGACCTGTCAGAGGTTCCACTGGAAGTATTCTCACAAAATACAGCCGTTGAATAATAACATGCACAAAAACTGTTTGCATTCCTCTCCAATGACGGTTTTTAAAACGTCATAATACCATCTAATGATAAATATATTATAGAAATTAAATAGTAGAATTTAACTCAATATAAAGAATAAGAGGTTGATAAAGCTGCTTTAATATCCATATATAAGAAAATTGGTCTTACATTTATAGATTTATGAGATATGAAATGTTTTAGAGTTGTTGTTGTTTCGATAGATAAGTGATTGAAAATAAGTGAATTGATAGAATACATAGCTAGTATTTAATAATATTTTACATTTTTAGTAACATTTTCACTCCTAATGAATTGTTGCAAAAGTAATAGTAAGAAAGCGGATGCTTGGTTTACTGCATCTATTTAGAACGACGTGTTAGCATTAAAAACACTTTCGTCAAAGTTTGCGGGAACAATTGATTCTTCGAACAATGACACGCGCAGACATGGTTTGTGTGCGTTGCATTATGCGATATTGAATCGCAACATTGATTCCATATCATATTTATTGCCATTGGAGGCTCATTTAAAAACTGGTTCGCGGATTGATTTCAGCGATTTAACGCTTGGTGTTGGTGCGAACATCGTTCATTTGTCCTTGTTCATTGGCGATTTCAGCTCCATTCAACTTGTGCTCGATTATTCAAACACAACTAACACCGATTTCCACACCATCACGGCCGATAATCAGACTTGCTTACAGTTGCTGACGATAAAAGCAACAAAATAAACGATCACGTTTATTTAACATGATTTCTTCAGGCAGGAAATCGCACGCGAGCTCACCAGCTCTCTAATTCGCGCGGTGTAATTCAAAAACCAAATCGTATTCCAATATTTACTGCAGCAATACGATCAATTGTCCGATTCGTTCGTAGTGTGGATTCGGAAGTTCTTGGTATAGTTTGAACTGATTCAGAATAAAGTGGAAGGAACTATTTTGAAAGAAGTGCAAAAACTGGAGGAAAAACACCGGAGCACAAAATGAGGCGTTTGTTTGACTCGTTTAAATTCATCTATTTATTTTATGGTTGTTTTTAATTACTTCAATCGGGAGCATATAAGGACCAAATGATGTTTTTATTAAATATTATATTAAATATATCGGCTCACTCTTTTGGTACATCTCAAAAACATCAACTCAATAATCGATTACTTAAATCAAGGACCATTTTAAAATGATATTTATATATTTTCTATGAAAATCATTTTAAAAAAGAATGCATGCGTTCTTTACTTCTGTAAGATTCTGTAGGATTAAAATTACAGCATATTTATTCTTACTAAAATATTCATTTTAATGCTTATTGATATTAAAAAATAAAATATTAAAGTTACAAAATATTAGGACGAAAACAAATGGTAATAACAAATGGTGATAAAGTAAAATAGTTACTTGATAATAAAAAGATGTTAAATCACACATAGAACTAATTATATTAATGTTATCACATAAATTTAGAAGCACAAGCACTTAGATTCAAACAAAGATAATAACATGACTCACTCAACAGCAACAATCCAACAATACATCTAAACGTGATATATAAATATATACTAGTTATTTTACCATATCCAAGTAAAAATAATAAATATTTTAATAATAAGATGAAAACCATTTTAATTAACTCGAAAATAATAAATTAAAATATTAAAAATATATATTATTTTTACTTGGTCATAGTAGAATAACTAGTATATATTTATTTATTGCGTTTGGATGTATTGTTGGATTGTTGCTGTTGAGTGAGTCATGTTATTATATAATAAAATTTATAGTAAATATTGTTTACATAGGGATAATACCAGATTATAATTTTCTGTAAATATAGTTTACTTTCGAGCGTGAGCAACTGATATGTTAATGTATATTTAGATAAAATTATAAGATTATACAAAAAATATAAAAGATATATTTTTACATAATATTGGGTGGCACACTGCAAATTAAATTCTAGAATATAAGAATATGATGTAGTTGAACATCATAAGAAACTAAGATACACAATTTAATAATTTATGAAACTAAAATGATGGACTTTTTAAGCATATGATATAATTATAATGTAAATCGTATATAAAGTTATATTTTGTAATAATAGATAATTTCTATTATAAACAATAAATTGCTTACAAACTAACGCAACATTAAATATTAGAAGCAAGAATTAAAAATAAGTTGCGAAGTTCCAAAACACATGTCAAATTTGTAAGAGTATATAACATATCCACGCTCACACCAAATGCCGAATTATACCAAAACAAAATAATCCAGAATATTGTTCTCGGAAGCCTACATGTAGAATGTGTATCGGACAATTCTGGAAAAAGTGCGGATTTGTGTAAACTAGTAGATGAACGAGTTCTAACTGGTTTAGTACTTCTTGACGCACAAAAAACATATTTAGAACCTCAAGCTAGTCAACTGGCGTCAAATAGATACAGAACTTAAACAACTGTTCCCATAGCTGCCGTACTATCCGTCTAAGGCTTACTCATATAGGGCTTTCTGGGACGTCATCGTTCCGAACCAGTTGCCGCCATATTCTCCGCGCAAATTCGAATAAATAGAGCAGTTCATCAGACTCCAGATATCATAAAACTACTAACGTATTCTTTTAATGACGCGCAACACTGCATCTGTTTTCAGGAAAGACCTAGAACAGCAGGTAAAGGAAGTGTTTGAGCTGGACAGCACTAACGTGGAGTATTCATACAAAAAGCTGTGCGATAAAATTAGAAACCACATCCAAGGCTCAACGTGGCAGCAGGGATCGAAAAACATGAACACACTTCAAAGAGCATTGCGCAGACAGATGATGAAATCATGGACTTGTCGGTTCTATTTTACGCCTTTTGAAAGCATTTACTGGGAGGGTTTGCTGAACTTATTTAAAATATACAACATAATATTTATGGTAAACAACATAATATTTATAAATTATTAATGTCAAATACATTTTACTGCAAGTAAATCAACGCATAAAAGCAGATTGAACGGAGTTAATTTATGGAAAGTTTTTTTTAGAAACTGACAGTTCCTATGAGAAGTGAAATTATTCATTACAGCTATTTAAAAGCAGAATTTATTGATTTTCACTCCGTAACGAAACTCATCGTCTTAGGTCTAATCACTATGTATGGTCTAAAATAAAAGATGCACAAAGATCCGTTTACATCATTGATTTATTGCGGCATAACATCCGTACATGTGTTATATCCAGGAAAGTCATGTTATTAATACAAGAACTATTTAAAGGTAGTATACATGGGTATTTCTCACGTTATTTGACTTTCGTATGTTATTTTTGTTTAAAAAAGAAAAAAGAATTTTATTTTAACGTTATTATTTCTTGACTTAAAATTTTTCTATTTTTGTGAATTTTATCAATTTTCTTTAGTTTTCAATTTATGTGTCATTTAATATATTTTTACATATATAATGCTTTACATTTACGTCTATATTGAGTGGCTTAAGTGAATTAAATTGAATTTTACTTCAAAACTAAAAATTAGATCAGTAACGTACGTTAGTAACGGAAAAATAATGGCGTTATTAAAAGACTTTTAAAAGTTATTTTACAGTTCCTAAATGATTATCAGTTCCTAAATGATAAATTTACAAAATGGGGCACATTGGTAAAAAATCAGTGATGAAAATTTAATGTTATAACTTCAACCATATAACTTACTGCCTATTGCACTTGCAATGTGATTTAAAAATATTCATGTCATTCATAATTGGAGTTAACTTGATAACTTACTTATAATTAATAAATTATTAATCGACATTATATTAAATCTCCACCTCACAATGCAAATGGAAGAAGAAGCGAAAATGAAACTGACATTGTACGACATACAAATGATATAACATTTCTAGGGAAATATTAATAACAGAACCCTTTGTATTGAGAACGTTTAAGTTCTGAATGGCTTAAATTTCTTCATGCAATTATAAATTGATAGCCTCTCAATTAAGGCATGCAAACATATTACTCCAAGTTTCATTAGCGAAACCATAAAAGAATTAAGGATAGAAGACTGCGAAGTTTCATAATTGGGTGATTTGCAACTCCCCTTACTCCAAGTTCTTAGTTTACGTTAAAATAATCTCACAACTATTTATAGCTTAAACAACATGTTATCAATAACGAGCTTAAATTTAAATCAAAACCACTTGCACAATATTCAGGTGTTATCCTCGCTATTTAACTTGGAATAGCTGGATCTATCAGAAAATGAGGGAATTGACATAAGTCCAATTGGTAATTTGCCAAAAATAAAAATATTGTATGTTTCTTAGTGTTAACTAACCGATATATCAGCATTATCTGGTTTACTCAGCTTGAAGGACCTGGATGTATCTTTGAATGTGCTTCCAGATTTATCTCCCTTATAAAATCTTAAAAATCTGACAACTCTGAATATATCTTTATAGAAAAATTTATTGGCCTTGCTCCCATTGAAGAATTTGCGTTCTTTGAACGCTTCTTACAACCGTTGTCTTGATATTTCTTCCATTTCGTCCTTTGAAAATCTGTAGCACCTAGATTTAACCTGGACTGAGTTGCAGAGCACTCATTTCCTCAATTCTTTGAGTCTGATTTCACTTAATCTTTCCTGCAACCGCAATTTGGTTCTTTCTTCTTGTAATATGTAATTTAATTAATAGCAATTATTTACTAATTAAACCAATGAAATAAATTCAAACTAGCAACTTATTTCACTTTAATCTGCAAATATTCTGTAAAACAGCGTTTAAACTACTAAAAATGAATAAATCGCTAATTAAATGCAAATAAATACAAATGGACCAAATTAAAATCAATAATATATCATTCCACTCCAATCGTCAAATGGTTGTAATGAGTAATCCAATCCAAATTACTTGAATAAATTATAAATACTCAATCCAAATAAATTAAATCCAAACTAATTCAAATAAATAAATTTAATTTTCTCACTCCAATCTCTGAATCTTGTGTAAACGAATTACAAAGGCAATTTACACCAGTTCGCGAATCTCTCTTAATTGAACGTTTCTAACAATCAAACTCACACTCCATTGAATAAACTGATTCGTTCGCTGATTCTGAACGAATCCCGAATTGTTCGATGTGATATGTTTCCGTTTTAATTGGAATAACTGGATTTGAGTTCAAACGGGTTAGTTTACATTTCAATTTTAAAAGATTTGAAAGTGAAGAAACTTAATTTGAGCCAAAACTTAATTAAAAACGTTATTGAACTAAGAGGTTGTGGAGCGGAGGAGCTGGACATAAGCTAGAACTGTATTACGTACGTTGAGCCAATTAGTTAAATTGAGTTCAAAATGTTGAATATTGAGAATAACTTTGTGAGTAAAACGGATATAAAAAGATATTTTAACAAAGATGGGTATTAGACAAAGAATTAAAAGAGGCCAAATGAATAAGATATAATGTTGGCTGGAAGGCTGAGAGTAATTGATGAAAGTTCAATAATATGTGAAAGAGTTGTGAAATCTGGAACTAGAGAGAGAATTAAACGATAAATAGAAAGAGTGGAGAATATGATGCGTATATAGTATTAAAGGTAAGTGGTGTTCACCCATTAGGTTGTAAATCTGCTACAAAGAATACAGTACGAGGAATAATGAGATTTAAATTTAATCTTACTGTGGTGTCCGAGCCAACTTTGATTTTAACAAATGTTTATGTAATAATTGCGCTTGAAAATTAAATCACTGTATTTATGCTAATTATAACATATTCAATTAATTCTGCGGTTCATTTCTTTTTCACTTCATCCTTCAAATGACGAAGCACACACGAAGCCGACGGATCACAATACAAGAGCGTCGCATAATGATGAGAATGTGAGAAACAGAATCACAAACTGTTGCAACCAAGAAATACATTGCTTGTTGCCTTCAATGTAGTCTCCAAACTGTTTATTCCATTTTTAAGCACTTTGAAGTTACAGGCAAGCTAGAAGCTTCTCATGCCGATAATAGTGTCAGAAAATTTGACTAAGCTGAGATTTTCGCGTTGTTAAATATCGCCAGAGCCATAGATTCGAAACTCGACGAATCATAGCTGAAAAATACTAAGCCCTTCGTGGAATTTCCATGTCTCTAACAACGGTATCTCGTCTCCTGGCCAAATTCAGTTTAAGCTTCTATGTTGCTAAGATAAAGCCAAAACTTACCGAAAAGCATAAATTGGAAAGTTTGAACTTTGCTCGAATGAACCTGAAACAACCAATTGAATATTGGAGAACTTTTTAGTATACCGATGAGTATCGCTCAAAATGCTATGCAAATCGAGCGAGTAGAGTGCTCAGAACACCTAAAGACGAGTGGAATCCGAAGTATTTTCTCGAAGTGTAAAATATGGACTGTTTTCGTGCATGATCTATAGTACGATTAGCTATAGATATAAGGGTCCATTATGGTTTATGCCGTGCGGTACGACCATGAATTCAATTGTCAATTCTTAAGTTCTCAGACAAGTTACACTTCCATCACTTAATAGCATAACTTGAAGTTGCAACAAGATAACGCCCCGACACATTTTAGTAAGTATATGAAAAACTTTTATACTGCTAACAACATTGAGCTCTATCGCTTTCCAGTAATGAGTCCAGACTTAAATCCACTTTTTCACTGCTGGAATCCACTGAAGTCAAACATTTCCCCTGAAGAATGTACCACATATGACTTATTAAATGAAGAAGTAAAGAGGGCGTTGGAGTAAATCTCGTTAGATATCATCAATCATTTGATTGACTCTATGCCCAAAAGGTTAGAAGAAGTAATAAAATAGAAAGGAGACGCTACTAAACATTGAGTTAATATATAGTTAAAATTAATACAAAAAATAGTTTTGAAATAGTTAGTATTTTTTGAAATCAAAGTTGGCTTGGCGACCACAGTACTTCAACTATATTATATAATTATCTCTATCTTCAAGTTATATTTTCTATTTATCAATAACCTTCTGATATTCTGAAACATTTAGCTTTTCAATTTACTCTTTCAATGCACTCAAAGTACTTTATAGGGTTTCATTTTCTTTCTCTAAATGGATTATTTTTGTTGATTGGTCTTTCACGTTCTGTTCAAGCTGCTTGGTTATCTCAGATTCTTTTTGTTGAAGTTTTTCGAAGAATATAATTCTTTATTTCTTTTCTTCTGATGTTTTAATATTTCTGAAGTTCTTTATGTTTTATATTTTAATTACTCTATCATCATTAATTATTCATCTTCATGAGCTTATTTTTCATCTATTAGCTTTGAAGTAATCCACATTCTTCACGCAGTTAATTAGCTAAAGTATCATTCATATCAATCTCTTGATCAGAAACACATTTCTTCGCTTAGATCTTGTTAATTTTGTTTTAACTTTATTGCTCAAATTCAATAATCTATTTCAGTTGCTCGATTTCTGTTTTATACTTTTCATATTCTTTTTTGAAATCTTGCTGATATTCTTTCTTTTAAGCTTCAACCTCATTTCTGCATTTAATGAGTTCTGCGTCGTATTTTTATTGACATTCTGATATTTTCTGTTCATATTCAATCTTTTGTTCCGCATTTATTCTTTGAAGGTCTTGAATTCTCGTTTTCAGCTCCTAAATTTGTTCGGCTGTGTTTTTGTTCACATTCTTTTCTTGTTGTAGTAAAACTTCCTTGAATGCGAGTTCAATTGCGATTTCGTTGTGCTTGTTGTTAATAAATTAAACTATCCTACTATTAAACTATCCTACTATTTCGCGTTTATTCAAGGCGCTGTTGATTTCCTTCTTACTTTGAAAGGAGCTGTTACTTTTCTTGGAGTGAAAGATTGGACTTCGAAGCTGCGTTTATAATATCTGAGCTGACATGTTATTAGATTGCACGAATGAGGAGTAATCAAGACTGCATTTCATCAGGGCTACTAAGATCTAATCGTTGGACATGGTATTAGTTTGGACAAAAGAAGAGTAGTCGATGCTGTGCTTCATGAGTATTTCCAGAACGAGGTCGTTATTCATCCTCTTCTTTTGAGCGAGTGTTGAGTAATCAATGTTGTTCTTCGCGCGAGAGTGATAATAACGTGCTCGTTGCTCAGCAGCTTAATTTGAGCGAAATCAGAGACATCAACGTTATTCTTGGCTAACGTAATTATAACATTATCGTTAGATATTCCTTTCTTTTAAAGGAAGATTGAACAATCAATTCCGTTCTTGGCCAGGGTAATAATTACCTGATCATTTGATACCCCTTCTTTTTAGCGAACGCGGTCACGTCAACGTTATTCTTGGCGAAAATAATTAATACTTGATCATCAGAAATATTCTTCTCTGAAATGAAATTTTAGTAATCGATTCCAGATTTTTCTAGCGCGACTAAAACTTACTCGTCAGAGATAGATTTGCTCGCAACGAAGGTATTGTAATCTAATTGATTTTTCATGAAGGCGATTAAAACTTGTTC
This sequence comes from Hexamita inflata, assembly GCA_963988835.1. Classification (NCBI taxonomy): domain Eukaryota; phylum Fornicata; order Diplomonadida; family Hexamitidae; genus Hexamita; species Hexamita inflata. The sequence goes on along the minus strand of CAXDID010000779.1, from coordinate 119,070 downwards.
ATCTGACATTCCTTTCTTTTCAGCGAATTCAGAGTAGTTAAGATTGGATTTCACCAAAGTAGTCAGAGATTACTCGTTGGTTACATCGCTGTTTTCACTAATTTTTATCATTGTATTAATAGCATCTTCACTGCTGATTCCCTTCGTTAATGCGAACTTGGAAATATCCAAGCAGTTTTTGGTTAGTATTGTTAATACTTACTCATCAGTGAGCCCTTTTTGTTAAGCGAATGTACAATCTCCGTTATTTTAAGCTAGAGCTATTATGACTTGGTCATTATTTAATCCTTTCTTCTGAGCGAATGTTAATACGTCTACTTTTGATTTAATTAATGTAACTAGAGCTTATTCGTTGCTTATATTCTAGTTTATCATCGTATTCACAATTTATTCATTATTTATTTCCTTCTTTTCTACGAATCCTGAAATTTCAACTGTTTCTTTAATCAGTATATTTAATACTCGTTATTCATCCCATTCTTTTACATGAAATCTGAAACGTCTAAATTATTCTTTACAATTGTCATTATAATTTTTTCTAGGCGAAATCTGAATAGTCTACACCACCTTTAACAAGCGAAATTATTACCTGGTCGTTCGTCATTCCTTTTTCTGAGCAAAATCAGAGTAATCGAAGCCTGAAACGACCATCGCCGAAATTACTTCTTCGTTTTAAATGTTTCTCCTTTGAACGAAAGAAAAAATCAGTTCCAACTTTTCAGTTTCTGGAATATTAATAGTTTTCAGTTCTTCGCAGAGGACTTTAAGAGTGAGTTCGGTGACAGAACGGCCAACGGCTTTCTCGGTGGTGGTGGTGAAGGTGCGGCAAGAGTCGTCGATGGTCTCGATGTGGATCTGGGGGTTTGAGTGTTGTAGTTTGGCATTGGTTCAGATAAATATTTACTAAATTTGCATTTAAGGATGATGACAATTTATAAGTCAGGTTGCGCTTTACATTTATTAATTCTGATATTTAATCGGTAAAACCATAACAAATATCAGAATCAACATAGAAGTTTTTAACCACTTTATTATAATTAGATAGCTACAAGTATTACCAAAATGTAGAATGCATTGGCGGTCGGACAAAAGTAGTTTCAGCTTTACTCCTATCTGCTTTGTTGTTCGTGGCCGGATCAGTTCCATCATAATGATTTGTTCTGATGATCGATTACATTTGGAGTGGTTTAAGGTGCGAAAACGCGGGAGTTCCGTTCTTTTTATTTCCCGAGTTATTTAAACGAGAAATAAACGAAATGAAAATCGTAAAACGATTTAAAATTTGCGTTATACTTTTCAGTTCAGTTTCTGTTATAGAAAATATTAAAATTAATGACCTATAGCTAATATACACTAAATATAGTTGTTTAAGTGAAAATCATATTTTATAACAAAAGTGTTATAGTTTTGATTGATATAAATCGAGTTAGATTTAGAGTTTAATATAATTTTAGTACTCTTGATGAATCGAGTAAAGTTCATAAGCTGAGTTGAAAATTTTCTCCACGTTATTACTCCACGTCAAAAAATCGTTTTTATAAACGGGATTTCACATTTCCAATTCAATTTTTATCAAGACCAAGCACGGTTTACCATTATATATACAAAAGCATAACCACAAAAATTAAAGATTATAAATATTGCAACAAACTGCATAATAATACAATATTTTTAGCACAGAGGTACTTGCATGGTCTACGTTTAAAGCGCATGTCTTCGTGAGCAACAAACTTTATGCTGAGGAAACTTCTTGACTTCTTTTTGCTTTGACTTTACTTCTTTTCCTACTGGGCAGGTAAGAATGCCTGTTTCAGAACATCTTCAATGTTCTAGACTTCTTACAAGCTTTTAATTTTCAATAGGACTATCTCACAGTGGGGTCGGTTGATGAGTTTATATTTATAGAACATCTTTAAGATCATTATTAAGTTGGATTGAATCTTAATTATTGACGACTTTGGGTGGTTTTCAACGTAAATGTCAATAACTTCTTCTGATCATCAGCATATTTACTCCTAATAATGGATCAACATCTTCCCCTCGCTTGCTTGTACTTCGACTTCAATAGTTGTATACAATACAATAGTTATATTGCTCTCGCTGGCTTAAGTTCCACTCGGCTTTCTAACTCGACGTGTGGCTTGTGTGCTTGGATTTTACAAGTGGAATTTGCGATTGAGTTTTCTTGGTTTCTTGTGGTAAAGGCGCTTGTGGGGCTTCCTTTGGTTTCTGAACTGGGGTTTTGGTTTAAGAAACTTGCTTCGGTGCAGTTTGTTTGGGGTTTTGTTGATTCTAAGATTTTCTTGCGACTTCGCTCTTGTTGGTACTTTGGCTCTTTGATTAACCAGAAAGACTAGTGTTGCTGCAGTTGAAATTGTTTATAACAACTTGTTTATAAATATTGATAGCTCCTTGGTTCGTCTAGGTGTTATCAGTATTATGGGTGACATAAGGTGGTGAGTTTATGTGTTCATCTAGCTTGAATCTCTTGGCTGTGTTGCACTTGAGATTTCTACCTAGGTTTCTTCTTAGGTCTTATGCTAGAATTCTGAGTTCCAGCATTTGAGTTTGTTGTCTCATTGACTGGAATACTACTAAATTCCTCTGTTTGATCAATTTCTTGTATGTTTAGTTCTGTTGGTTGATCTTGTGCTTTTCTAGTCTTTTTCCTGATAACATAGTCTGTTTGTTCTCTATAGTTGGACATTAGGATTCCAACTTACTGGTATAACCATGGCTCTTCGATACCTACTTGTCGAAGTGCGGCTAATGATTCTGGATGGACCGTCGTATCTTTTCCGATAATAATTGGGGTGCAAGTTATAGGCTAACCATTGACAGCTTCCGTTTGATAATGCTTTTGTTTCACAGCGAAGTATCTCTCTGTGTCCCATGAAAGATATGTCAGCTTTGTGTTTTTGGTCAGTTCTGTTGTTATTATTCTTGCTAACTTCTTTGACTTCTCTAACTTTGTTGGCGTCAATCATTTTATCGGCCAGCTATCTAACAAAGTAATCATGTGTTAAGATGTGATTTCTTTGAAGCTTTTTACAATTAAGCTCGTGGTAGATGTCATTCTTGCAGTTGCAAAGATCACATTTTGTATCTAAGCTTACGTATTTTTGCTTTTTGTTGAATCTCATATCAACTAAATATTAGAACCCTTTGTTTGTGATTTAGTAGTAGTAATCCAGGCAGTGTCCCAGTTTTACTTCTGACTTCACGTTAGTGGGGTATTATTTAGAATTGATGAATTCGTGTCTGTTTTTGGAGAAGAAGTCTCTCGTTTCCTTATTTACTTTAGTCGGATCTTGGTACGCCATGTCCCTATTTTGAATCATTAGATCGAAATATGCTCCAGGGGTTATTAAGTCTAAGCCCCCGTCGTCCTTGCTGAGTAACATGACATCGAGTAGATCTTTGGTTGGAAGATCTGATTCGAGGATTTCTTCCATAGCTTCTGCTAGCATGATGTCGATGTAATCATATTTATCTTTCGCATCAGCCAGTTGGGTTTCAGTTATGGAAGCTTCGAGGAAGGGACCGTAATTTGCTGAGGGGATAATGCATTGTTTGAAAATGAGATATTAGTAGAATTTGGGAATATCGTATTTTTATAATGCCTTAATCCTGGTTTGGAGTTATTTCTGTATTTGAACTGCTATCGGTTCAGAGTTGATTCCGATATTTTGTCCAAGGAATTCAATAACCCCTGTTGTGTTTCCTGAGCTAGGGTCGGTTCCTTCGCATTTGTCTTTGTTAATCACTAATCCGATTTTTTGGAACATATTTGCGAGTAACTCAACAGTTTGATGATATTCTCCTCTTTTGTGAAGAACAGTCAAATCATCAGCGTACATTACGGCTCTGTATCCTTTTTCGTCGAGTTCGAATAGTATTGGGTCTACGCATGCCAGAAACGTTTTTTTTAAATTTTAACTTATGACATCTCCAGTAGATACCCCTTACCTTACTCGCGGAATATCGTCCGCCCACCGTGATTAAAGGTGGTTGAAGATATATCGCCTGTCCTGTAAGCTTATTGCTGAGTTCTCTAGTGCTTACCTAATTTAATCATGGGGGAGTTCGTTGAACGCGTTTTAAATATCTACTTTGACTACGTCCCAGATAGTGTCGTCTTAAACTGAATTCTGAGTGTCAGTTTAAGTGTCATCATTTTATGGTGCAAAGTGATTTTGATTGTTGTTCAACATATGAGCAACTTGGAGTTTTGCACTTAGTCCTGATTTTCTCCCGACATATTACCTGTAGTGATGAGTAATTTTGGTATTTAGCTGTCGTGGAAGGACTGTTTCACCTAGACAGATACTTCTATACCGTTTTTCCGTTCCCTTAGATTTTTTAGGAATGTAAGCAACTTCGAATTTGAAAATGTTATGCCTTGTACAAGGTTATTCTCTCTTTTTTAACTCGTTGAATGCGTCTGTTAGCCATTAGACAAATATTTCTGTAAGTGTTCTTGTGGCATACAGGAGATGGTCCGGCCGCCTTAACTCTTTTCCGCCCAGAGGGGGTGGTCGAAAATTGAAAGCATCGTTGGATTACTCTAATTTTTGTAAATTATGCTAATTCCAGATACTTAGGACTCAAGGCAAAACGGCTTTCATATCCCACATGTGGTTCTAAAATACGAGGTCAAAAAATAACGAAAAAATGAGTAAATTTCTAATTTTGATTTTTAAATAATGTTATAAATCAATAAATTATCACTCAAAAGTTCCGGAGGGTACTATAGCATACCATACACAAATTTATCTATGAAAGTGTTTAAATAATAGTATTAGAAACATTGAAAGCATATCAATTGTTTGCGTGTATACGCATATTGGGGCGGAAAAGAGTTAAACCATTACAGAGATTAGATTTGGTCTTTTACCTGTTTGATTTATAAGTCCTCCGTAGCTGGTTTAAGCACTTTATCTTTGCTTGTAGTGAGTTAAATTTCTGCGATAGGTTTGCTTTGAGGGAAGTGAATGTTATTCTGTTTGATTCTTTCTTCCTCTGAGATCGGTTCATATCTTTCGCCTGTAGCGTCTCTGTTGATTTAGTCGCTTGCTCTACCAACAGCTCTAAAGGTTTCGATATGTCTCACAATATATATAGCTGATATAGTTTACAGAAGTATTTTCCTTTTCTTTCTATCCAATACTTTTCTTCGTCGTTACACTATAGCATTCCATTTACAGTTAAATATACAAACTGTGTTAAAGCGAACATGATTATTTTTCGTAACTTTACCACTCTACTCCTTTTTAAATCACTTTTAAATACAACATATTTTTATCATTTATACAAACTGCAGCTGAAGGTGTGGACTCAAGTTGAAATATAATATATCAGATAATGTCAATAACAGAAATATACAATTCAAAATTTATCAAATATTTTACTTTACTTGCTACAAAAAGTAGTTATTAGTCCACTCAAATATAATATTTAAAACATAAAGATAGGATTTTTATAAATACTAATACTATAATTTAATAGATATTTGTTAGTTTGTATTATTGTGTTCAAAATTACAAAATTAATGAAAGCATAATTATCACAGTCTAGGCAGAACTATGTATACAGTGAAATTATATTGCTTTATGTACCTCTATTTATAAGTGGCAATTTAAATTACATCAGCACTTTTTGAAAGCTGTGTTGATAGATACAGTTTGTGAGATGCGAGGAGTGCGTCGCTTCATTAGACGTGAAATGGCCACACTAGTCACATATGTAGCACTAAATGAGTTTTTTACAACTCATTAATGTGCGTTGTGATTTAACCATAGTAATGATTCATAAATTGATGAATCGGGTGAGATTTGTACTGTTATAGAAAATGATAGTGGAGATCTTGTAATGATCTTGTAATTTAACCGGAACCTGCTATTAAAATGGATGTGGAGTAACGTGCACTGTTTGTAACAGTGATAATTGTTCCCAAGTAGTTACATGTAATTGATAAAGATGATGTGATATTAATTATTTTTTCATTATCTGATATTATTTTCCATAAAATTAATGTCTTTATCGTATGAATGAATGATAAATAAGAATGTATACAAGAACTACAAAGTACATTATAAGACAATATGCGAAAATATTTCGTTTCATCTCCAATGATTCAAGCCAGTATTCACACTACAGATTATCTTTCGTTGTTGCATAATAATAACGTAAATGTAGCTCATCATTCAGATAACTTATGTTTTCTGTATTGGCTTAAGTTAATAGGCACACTAAATTCTTGTAAGTATAAATATATGTCATTCTTATTAATATTACGTTATTAGATTGTTAGCATTACATTCGCAGAAAAACTGTTTAAATCGAATAACCTCAAATTACCAAATTATTTATGATACTCGATACAATAATTAACATTTTATTAACAATTCCACTCAATCACCAAATATAATTCCGAATTTGCAAAAGTGTGTAAATCGCCAGAAATACATTTTCATTTTCACTTTTAATTCTTATTCATAAAATATTCAATTGTGAGTTTCCCGCTCCAATGAAGAGGGTTGGCTGGACCGAGTCTGAAATCCAATTGCTCATTAAAATTACCAACGAGTACCGAACCAGGAACCGACAGATAAACTGGGAGGCGGTGTCCAAGCGCATTCATAACAGAACCGCCTCTCAGTGCAAGAGCTACTACGCGAACGTGCTGAAGAAGACTTTAGACGTTGAAATAAGACAGAATCACATGTGGAACAGGGTTGAAATACTCGCCCTGTGGACCTTCGGGGTGCTCTACAACAGGGACTACGAGCTCATTCAGAAGAAGTTCATGCCGAAATTTACTGTTAAATAAATAGCTAGTTAATTCGCACAAATAGCCAGAAAACAGCAGGAAATACACCAGCACTTTATGAAAGCATTAATAGATCCAAAATATCTGCGCACACTATCTGAGAACGAGTTCAAGATGGAGTGGTACATCGTGCAGGTTGGCTGGAAGCGCATGAAGATGATCGAGGTGCGCATCTTCCAGAGATCCAACGAAGATGTCCCAGACACGCAGTACCCAGTGGACATCGCCGAACTCCCAGCGATTAAAGCGTTCTTCCAAGACATACACCCGAATTAACTAGTTGAGGTGTACAAACCAGAAGAAGTCAGACGCGGGTACGACATCGAGCCGTTCTACTACCCAGAATACCAGAACAACTTCGGCATCTGAGTAAGTGATTTTTTCATTCTTACTTCGAATATCCAATTAAACTTTCTTTATGTAATAATATTATATCTCTCACTTTTCATTTAAAGGTTTTTTAGGGTTCAAATTCACTAGATACATAACCAGGTTTCTCTTAAAATATTTATTAATTCCTGTTCTCTTGATGAATTAATCAACTGTTTCAGATGGTTTAGATTCAGGCATCTCAACAAACATTTTTCTTAAAATCATTTTATCCGTCTATTCAATATATTACTAAAATAATATTTTAGAAAGGACTTATTATAATAATCTCGTATCTAAATACTTGTTCTTGAGGTGATTTGCTCTGCTAACTAATTCCAAAAAACTTAGCGTTTTGTTCTTTAAATGTAGTCATCTATTATGTAGCATAGCTATTGGTTTGTGATTTCATGTTTAATATTCAAAATATATTTAGCTGACTAAACAAATAGAGCTTGAAATCCAATTATATTTCGAGTATCTGTCCTATTTTATACACTTTATAGTATACGACATTACTTGTTAATATATTTGTGTTGTTCGGTGTTATCTACTAAATTTGTAGTAAATACTTTTTAATTGGAAATTGGAAAGGCATTTGGTGTTTTATCTTATTAAATGAAACCGCTAATGATGCTGCGCTGATATCGAGAAATTGTAGATACACTATTTTTAATTTATTTTTGCACGAATATACTACTGGGATGTTCAAACCATGGGGTATTAGAAGCATTTTACGTTTAAAGACATCAACTTTTTCATCATTTGTGGAATGGGGCATTTTATCTTAAAATCAAAAGTGATTGATATGTATTTATATAGACAAATTTATTAACACTCCACGAATCATAATTCAAAATGCAGTATGAAATCTAGCGAATGCATTTGTTTAATGTCTATGTAATATATTGAATGAAATTTAAAATAACTTTAAATATACGACCTAGAATATAACATAGATCTAATATTAATTCAGCATGAAACTCAAATGTAATTGCAAACATGTACAAATCTACTTGTTTTATGCTATTTTGACATTTTTCTTAACTGAAGTCAACATATTTGAATCTATTTAATATCATATTCTTAGTGCTGTTCAAGGTAACTTCAATTTTATTAAATCTTATTATTTGAGTTTATGTCGACAGTTGCATCACGGAAATGTACAATCTATGAATTATCCGAGATTTTAGAACTATAAAATATTCCATTTATCATGTTTTGGGTTTGATTCCCTTGTTCAAAATATTGATTTCGTTAATATTATTATTAAATTTGTGTTTAATTGCTCAATGGCAATCGAAAATATAAATTTGTGTGAATAGGCTTATTTTTGTTGAAAATCGCCTAGTTGTTTAAACAATTTTTAAAATGTTTGGATGTGGAATTGTCATTTCGTGCGCCCATAAAATTATGTGATGAAAATCATGATATATCAGTTAAAAAAATAACTGAATACGTAATAGTCATATGACATGTCATTTTACCTTTAGCGGTTAACAGGTGAAATATTTAATGGTAGATTGTTGAAACAACTAAAACAGGCTATTTGAATCTATAACCATAACATGCGCTAAATGAATGAATAATTCTTTATACGTGATATCAGGAAGCATAAACACACTGAATATTATTTCTTAAAAATTATCTGTTGTTGGTTGTATGCCCAACAATGTTGCTATTCTATAAAACAATTAATCCTTAGTTGCATGGTGTAACATCTGCATGGTGTGGTTAGTTATTATTCGTATTTTAAGTATTATATACAATGGTATCATATACTATAAAATTATGATATAAAATTATGATATAAAATTTACAAATCATCTAACTACAATCTTAAATTATGAATTTGAGACTATTTTTGTTATATTTGAGTATTTTACTTAGTAGTTAAGAATGAACGATATAACAAATGTATAATTAATTTGAATAAATATATGATCACAAATAATAATTTTATGTCTATTCGTGATATCTTGCACAGTTTAGATTAATATATAGTATATAGATAATATTAGTTGAAATACGTGGGATGCGGAGAAAATGTATCACTATCTCAGAAACACATCATTTTATCGCATGAGTTTTAGTTTATGGTTATCCTGCGAATATATGTCTTTTATTTAAACATATTCAAGAAATTTAGCTTCACATTTGATTAGAACTACTATATTTTAGTAATTAATAGCATCAGGGCATGGGTGAGTGGAAATATTGTATGTTAATATTTGGGTGTATGATAAACATTTATAATATTATAAGTTTGGTGTACATTGATTTGGTGTATACTCTGAAGTTTACAATTATTAAATAATACGATTAACCATTAATATTTATTGATTGAGTGATATCGAAATTCAAGATTTGTCTGATGTTATTTTTTAATGTATGAATAGAAATGAAGCTGATTTACAAGCTTATGATTAAATACATGATTTCTGGTTAATTAAAGAGATAGTTATATGATATAATAATGAAAGAGCTGGTAAATTGAGCAGAATCATATACAGTGCTTCACAGAATTATATTGAAGTTATTTATTGAGTACAAGTATAGAAGAAAGCATTTGCATTTATTATAAATAAATATAAAAATTATATTATAAATTAATAAAGTCATAACTTCACCTTGCCGCTGATGTAAGAATATAATGTGAACGAACTGTGTTCGTCGTCTTAGCTATGAATAGAGAGCGGTTGCAATCAATTCTGCAGTTATATTAGTCCGTTCATTCTGATTTATAACACTAGCGTTGTTAGAATCACATTGTAACAGACATACGCTATTACATATCAACACTGCGCGTAGGCTTGTTAAGCGAGTTATTTTCCTCGTGTTCCAAAGCTCTATTAAAAACGGATTTTATGTACACGTGTTGAAATGTAATTATTTCAAAATTCAACTCGATTCAAGTTAAAGTTATTATTCTAGTTAGTTAAAGCGGAAAACACGATAATTTTAATCATGTTGATATTTATTATTTAGCTAAAATTCTATTCAATTGATATAATACTCTCATTACTTTATAATAATTTTTTGCAGCGCGTCCATCCAAGACTCTTCAGCTCCCTTTTCCAAGCCTACAATGAAAATTTCTTCTTATAATTCAACATATTCGAAGATGTCCTTTTCTGGCTTCACTATAGTTTTCTGCACAAGGTGCCTCTTCTACTGGCTCTCGCCTTCAATTTGAATGTTTTTCACGCATAAAATGATATTCAAGGCGTTTTTGTCTGCGAAATCGGCTATTTTCCTAAGGTTTTCCGATCCAACTTTAGTTTTGGGGTCGCAAAACACTAAATATTTTGCTTCGTGAGATTTTGTTTTCATTTAAATAAACTGGAGAAGTTGACCTTTATAGATAACTCCGTCTTGTTTAACATAGAATTGCGGAATGTGTATATGAGTTGCTTCTGCTTGAACAATACTTCCGTTTTTAAGCTCAGATAGGTCAACTTTCAAAAAGTCTTCAATTTAGTAAATAGTGTACTATTTTTCGTTTCTGGTATATATTTCTATACATAAATCATGTTTTTTGAAGTCTATTCTAATTTCACCCCTCTCAATTCGCTCAGTTCTTTGGGTAAGTTTTTCAGTACAATTTTCTTATTTGATTTTAAGGAACTACGATTATAGTCCAACACACCTCCTTCTGAGTATTTCAATAGCTTAATTTGGAACATATGTAAATGAAATATTGGCATCAACTTCGAAACGTTGAAGGTGTTCGTTAATGAGATACACGTTCTACTCACATTGAGACTGGGCATTGACAAATATTTTGATTTCATACACCTGCAAAGATGTTACTTCTTCTGATCTTAATTACTTTCTTTCTTTCTAATATGAGGTCTTCCAACGTATTGAACTTGACCCAAAATCAGTTTTGTTGAATAGAAGAAGCGGTGATGCAGCATTTTTGTGAGTAAAGAAATCATCTTAATCTTCATAAGATTTATGCGGAACTATAAGCTGGGCTAGAATGGATTTCACAGGTTTTAATTGATCTCCGTCGTAAATAATTCGCATTACGTCATCCAAAAGCTATCTGGCTACAAAAAGGGTATCACGCACCATGACAATCATAATTTAAGTTTAAGACTGTGGATTTGCATACAATACAGCACATGATAACAAATGTTATTCGCGCGATTTTAGCTCTAGAATATCGGATTCACTGTGTAAATATAACTCATCACGATTTACAGTTATAAACCGGCGCTGAATCTAAATTGCCATTTAATCATAATCGAATGATGCTGGTAAATTTTCTATTCTTGTATCCATGATTGAACCAGCAGTATTCATCTTGCACGTTATTTAATTTCTAGTTCTGTACAATAGACACTTTATATTTTGTTTTGATTTAAGTAACGCAATCATCCATTCATCAACAAGCATGGCGGTTTTGGAGTGGTTTTAAATTCAAACAACTTATATAATTGTACTAAAAATTATATAACATAGCAACACTCCACCGCTCAAAATGTTGAATGCTCTTAGAAACTTCAATCCTACTTCCAATGCAAAATTGGTACTTCCAGATAGTGATTTATAGTTGTAACTCAAACCAACCGTGTAAAAATCAAACGTTGATGTTGCGTTGCGATTCCTAAACTAGGCAAAGGAGTACAATCCGAACGGTCCGGACATGGACGAAACCGAAAGAAGAAAGTACGAGCTTCAGCAAAAGCTACGCAAAAATTCACAGCCTTTGTTTACCAAATCAGACCCATTTTCTAAGAACATGGAGCCAACTGACAAGTTACTATAATTGTAATAAAAAATGGAGACTTAGAAGCAGCTTGAAATAGAAGAGTTGAAAAAGCAAGATTAGAACAAGTACAAGTACGAGATGAACTCCTACAAACCTATTCCGATCCCAAAATCTAAGGAGGAGGTCAAAGCCGAAGCCGACAAACCAGAGGTCGAGGTCCCTAAGTAAATATAAGCCGAGCCCCAGGAAATCGATTAAGTATTAAAAGTCCTCTAATAACAAGTGAAGGAATCGCAAGAGCAAAAGCTAAAGACCCCCACAATCCCTCCACCAGCTAAAATTTCCCCTATGAAGCGCTCAACCCAACTTTCACCGCGTGATTTATCAAAATCATCTGCATTCTCTAAAACAGCGCTTTCTGTTGTTGATCCTTCAATAAGAGACAATGAGCTTCTTATGACTTCAACATTAAACTCGTCTTTCGCGCCGGGAAACGTTCAGAATCTATCTCAAATGAATCCCTCAAGGCAGAAAGAGATTCTTGATTTACTGGGTAATAATTAAACTGCGGTGTAGACTCAGTTTTCTCCCTCAGGTGATTTGATAGTTAAAATCTCGCAGCTGGTTAACGACCCAACTGGATTCTAGGGTAAGAACATAAGGAGTGTGTACTTCACGGTGCTCAAAGCTGATATGCCGAGTAACGGCTCGATCAAGAACAGGCGCTCGGCTTAAATAGATGCGTGGACGATTGCTAAATTAGCAGCTGAGAAATTAGTGGCTGAGTAGTAAAAGATGTCACTGATCAAATCCGCGTGCCCAACCAGGCGCACAATCCACTGGTTATCCAAAACGGTTGAGAGCATATTCAGAGCGCGCATTCCTCATTTGAAGAATGAAGCCGCTAACTACAGTGTAAAGCAAAGGGATAAGATTGTTGAGGTCGCGTGTAAGCTGTAAAATTTCTCTTAATTGAAGAACTCTGATTAAATCTTCAAGGAAACGTCAAGGGGCACAATCACTAAGGAGCAGGTTTCCACTCTAATTGCGCGCGAATCCCTTGTCAAATCTGCGTATAATGAATTGACTGACACTACAACTGAGAAATTCGTTCCGATGCCCATGAACGAATTCGTCTCGCACGTGTACATAAGGAACCACCTCGGGTAGGTGCAGCGTGCTGAGCAGTTCGTGACCGAATTAAAGGACGCCAGCATGCGATTCGGTCGTGTTTCTCCTGAGTGCAGACTTTTGAGTCTTTTCTGGGCTGACGAGGTAGCTAATTATTAGGTGTACAAAAATCTGGTTGGAATCACAAAAGAGGAGAACGCGTTCTGTACCTCAGCATTCGACTAGTATAGACTGAATCCCTTCATCACGTAACTTGAATTCGAGCAAATCCGCAAAAACGAGGACCAAATCATCGGCCCCCTCCTCCTAATCTACCAAGAAATAATTAAGCACTAATATTAAGCCAGGATCAAAATCCCTCAATACCTACTTGATTAAGTTGAAAAACAGCCCGGCTGTGAGCACCTAGCGTGGTCGAACGATAAGTAAGCGGTGAATAAAATCCCAGCTAACATTTCAGTTCAAGTAATCGAGTTCCCGAGGCACAAACCGTTTTTGGGGAATATATTGGTCGCACTATTGAACGATTTCGCCTGTCAAATGAAAGTTCTGGTTCCGAAAGAAGCGTATCCAGCGTATTTGAACGCGGGTTGGATTATGAATGAACTTACTGGTTTTAGTATTTGGGCTGAGAATAAACACAAAGAGTTCGAGGGGGATGTTTGGTGCGTTCTTGAAGGATTCGTGAGAGTGTGGAACGCGGTGCTGGTTGAGGTCGAGAAGTTCATCGCGGCGGTTAAGTGAAAATGTTTAAATTTAAATTAATGGGTTGGGTTAGTAGAATAAATTTAAGTAATCGTAGTTATTGTTGGTTAGTAGAATATAAAATGAATTTAATCATTTTCCTCTACACTCCTTTCAAATGTAGCAGATATATATATAGACCCTGTTGGGTCTTTACTGAGTGGGCACAAATGACGGGTTGAGCCCGTTTTGAAAGTGGAAACACTGGCGTGCGAGAGCCTATGTTTCGCTTTTGAAAGTCTCAATGAAGTCTGTTTGTGCCGTCTCGAGGAAGTGAGATATATATATATATATTAGGTAAATATATTTTATCTATTATATTCAGATTCTATTCCCTTAACTTTAACCACTTTCGGTTATCCTTAACTTTAGAGTCATCGTAACTATGTTAAAAAGGCCGGATTGGTATTTATAATTATATAATAAAATAATAATTGTCATTCTCCGTCAGGTCACTTACCTTCTCCATGTGGTTTTATTCTTGTAAATGCAGCTGGAATATTGTGTTTTTGTTTTTCTAAGTGTATATACCTGTTCTATTTTAGAAGCCGTACTTATTTTAACATCATTAATTGCTGAGAATATGGTAAGCTATCCAGACTCTCAATAATTTCCTGACGAATTTCTTCAACAGATATTGTTGGTTCAACTACCTCCGCTTTTTCTCTGTTGCGTTATTATACACGAGTTGAAACCTTAAACATTGGAAACATAGTATTCATGAGATCCATATAATTCTAAATACTATATTCATCGTTGATAAATGTGCAGATTAAATCCCAGTTCATACCTTATGTCTCGATAATATAAAACAACATATGACTGCAGATCATTCCAGAAGCCTTTTATACTTTACAATTACATTTCAATGTCTCTATTTCAGCGTTCATATCATAAAATAAAATTGAATCAGCTATTGTAGGTTCCGGTTTTTAAGTTTTAATACAAACATGAAATTAATTATTTATAATCAATTTTACATAGTTTTCACTAATATCTTATTATTGTTTAATAAATTTTTGAACTATTTGAACGAATTATCCAGCATTTGATTTACGAAATAATGAGTTACGAATCATGTGATTGTGAATTTTCTAATCATAGTCTGATGAAGCACAAGATAATATCTTAAATACGTCAAAATATTGGATGTTTTTTAAGTAACTATTTAACATTATTATTCAAACTTTCCAAAGATGATGTACAAATTATTGGCATTGTTAATAAATCAGATTAACGGTAGCAAATGCATAATCGTCTTATTTCTTCCATTGGAATACGTTCTACTTTTTAATGAGTGATTTTGTATAAGTGTTCTCTCCAATGCATAGCTTCTTTCTCTGTTCCAGAACGGCACATTAAATAAAATGTTTGAATTATTCTAGGTCTATATTCTTTTGACAAAAATTTCCCACATGCTTTTTTGCAAGCTTTTAAATAATTTTGTAATATAGTGATTATTATTGTATATTATGACTCTTTGGTGAAAAAACTGTGTTATCACTTTTAATAATATTTTACATTACTATTTTTTGAAAATATTAGTATTATAAACACATAATTATTGGATTTTTTATTTATGTAATTCACACCAAATATAGAAAAATAGAAAATATTGTTGTAAGTCAGTAATGATTAATTTTGGTTAAGGGATTTAATTTTGATTAAAGTATTAAAATTTGAATATGTCACATTAGTTAATTACTTTTAATCTTTAAAAACCCACAGAGGTTTTTCAAAAAATTTAAATAGAATATAGAGCAAAATAAATATGATATATGTATTAGTGAGAGGTTGTATATAGTTCACTTTTTAATTTCACTCCATATCCAGCAAATCCAGAGTCAAAATTAAGATCACTCAAATTATGAACAACTAGGATACTAGACGCATTTGTAATATAATATATTACATATAACATCAATGTTTATAAATATTACTAAAGTAAATATCACTTGCATCTATTACTGCGAAATGCAATATTAATTACAATATATATTTTTGATCTTGAAGAAGATAATTGGAAGTTAACTGAATATTATTTCAAGATGGTATATAAATATATAAATTATAACTTAATAATTTATGTACTTGAGTATTTGTGTAATTCAATAATTATTTTATGATTTACATAAACTAATTTTCAGTCGGCTTACTAGTTACTAAATTACTAGTTACTAATATAGTATCATTAATATAATCTATATTATTTAGTTTATTGTATATTTGTTGAGATTCACAACTCATAAATTCGAAAAAAATAAACTGTTTCCATTCAGTATGAAAATGGGGCAACGTAACTTATGACCAAGTTCTGACACCAAATTTTTGTAGAAGCTTATTTCATCATACAAAATACTTTGGTAAACTGAAGTTATAAGTCAAAATAGCATATGAAGTGGACTTATTATTAATTTGTAAAAACTAGATGTATAAGAGTATAATCATATAATATTAATTTTAATAGGTTGTATTTTACTTATCAACAAGTTAATAATACAAATCACTCTAACTACTTCAGCGCACATCTTAAACTGCTTGCCTCAATTATAACATAAATCTATGAATACCTTATGGTTAACATAATGTTACATTTTCATAATCTTACTAGTTGTTTTTTCTTTACCGTATTCATAATTGTGGTAATTATTTTCTTTGTTGATATTGACTCAGGTATTGTCTAGCATAAAACTAATAATTTCTTTAATCTTGTTACTAAAATTTATTACCAAAACCTGTTAGCTTATATAGAGACCAAAATTAAATATATTTAATATTGCCAATCAAGTAAGAGAATACATTTTTGAAAGCATATTATCATAATATTAATTGCATATAGTTACATATTTTATTATTAACTTGTCTATAAATTGTTTTATACATTGGAATATTAGAATTTGACTAAATTAGTATGATGCAGGTGTGATATAATATGATTCAGTTCATATTATAAGTAATCTGCACTAATTCCACTTAGTAGAAGCAAGATTATGATTAGAAATATTTTTAAGCTTCAAGTGTTATATTTCTCATTTTCTGTTAAAGAAGTGGGTCTGAAATTGAAAAAACTGAATTGTCGAGTTACTATATAATGTAACAATATATAAATTTTTAGAACTATAGAAAACAAAAAAACCCAAATTAACCCGACGGGTTTTTAAAGATTAAACTAACGTATACTTTATATTTTGTAATTGAAAATTATGATTGGAAGGAGCATATATAAATAACAAATAAATAGATAAAAATTGAATTCACAGGTATAACTAAATCCGTCGTATTTAACATTAAGAGGAAAATTCTTAACTTTAGATCACATTGACTATATTTATCTATATTTTGTTCATAATAGGTCGGTAAACGAGGCAGTGAGAATTTACGGGGCGAGAGACGGCTAATCGAGCTGGTTTCAACCGTTCACTATCAACTGAGATAAACATCAGCTGTAATTTATATGTCTAATCCATCATTGAATAAGAAAAACAGATTTCGCATGTAAAAATTAATAATAAACGTTGTACATATATATTGATATATTCAAATATACACTCTATTTTACTTCATCTCAATCATGTCTCCTTTTAAATATTAAGTTATTTAATAACTAATTTAATTAAAAATATAAATCTGAATTTTAAAGGAGCCACTTCTATTGAAAATGAAATGTCCAAAATAACCGACATGGACTGGAGAGGAATACGATATTAAAATGACAGAATAATGCAATTAAATGATGTCTGACCGCGTTCTACGTTTCAACAACTAGTTGTTCGGAAAGTATGAAAATTTAGACATTTATAGGCTAGAACTACTATACATATCCAAAGGTTTCAAAGCGATACACTTAGAGAATTAATTCTCAATAGTTGTGATTTAAAAAGCATCAGTGGGCTACCTCTAGCATAAATTGAAGTCCTAGAACTAATAGATTTCAATTAATGTAAATTCTTTCCTATAGAGAAAGACTCAAAGCTAAATATAAATTGCATCACTCGGTGTAAGTAATTAAAACAGTTAAGGCTTCAAAACTATAAAAATATAGACTTGACACCTGTGTCCAAATTGATCACACTCACGAAACTGGATTTATAAAACTGTTATGTGAAGAGCTTAGATGTTTTAGCACTTCTTATTAACTTAGAGGAACTGATCCTATCAGGTAATTAAGGAATCAATTTGAACGCTATTCATTATTTTTAACAGCTTAAAACATTATAACTAGAAAGTTGCGCTATTTACGACGAAGAAATGGAAATATATAATTCAATCAACCTCTCTTCGCTAAAGACCTTAAAGCAACTACAAAATTTAAATCTATCAAATTGTAATATATTGCATATCAAAGCATTAAAGTCAATAACAACACTAAAGTATCTTTTGATTAATCATAATCAAGGAATCGATATTACTCCCCTTTAATTCTTAATTTAGCTTGAAAAACTAGAGATGGAGGACTGTAAAATAAAAGATCTTAGTATATTAAAATAGCTTGTTGAACTCAAGGAATTAAACGTTAATAAAAATTTTGACTAAAATATAACTGCGATCTAACACTTAAAAAACTAACCGATTAAAAAATAAGCATGTGCAATGTCCGCGATATTACTGTACTGAGCACTCTAACGAATTTGAAGAAATTGAACATGGACACGAATCCAGTTTTTTACTACTCTCCAATATTTCAGTTGAAACTGAAGAGGCTTGAGTGTAGTAACAGAACTCCTGACTTCGATAAGTATATATCTATAAGAAAAGAAATATATTGTTCATTATGTGGAAACAGTTAAAACTTTACACGAAATGATTTAATTCTTGCCAACAAGTTAACTGCAAATGGAATGTGATCAACTCAGACAACAGCTTATTGACGAAAAAGAGAAATACTGAAATACGCGTCTGGCCCCTGTATTATAAATAGAATGGTGGAGTGGGGGTTTTGAAAATATTTTACTGTGTATTAGTGAGTGTATCCAAGTTAAAAGACGTTTCTAACTTTTCTCTGAAACTAGCTAAAAATATTCGGATTTCACCAAACTCAATGATTATTGCCATGTTATTATACCTAGGACCCACTAACTCCAGTTTCTGCTTTAGAAAATATACATGTGCTATAATTTAAAACGCTGCAGTGCAAATGCTTAGTGATCTTTAACAAATAATGCGCATACAAGAACTAATACTTCAATTAATTGGTTAGACTTGGTCCACGTTACGAGTATATATTAACAAATGAAAAATTATCAAAATATATCATTTTCATTGAATGAAATTATGGAGTGTTATTATTGAATATTTATGCTAATTACCAATATAATAGGCAAATTATCATATAATAAATAATAGCAAATTTCATGTAATCTAAAAATAGATTCTCATATAATAACATATAATAGAAAATTATCATAATTCTGGTAATTAATGTCCACTTCATTGCAAGTCAAATATGATTGGAATATCAATTAAATATAAATAAAACTGAGCAGAATGCATTTTAATATATGTAAAAGCAATTATAAATTATATATTATATCCCTCATTTAATTTTACCGTCACGTTTAGCTCTTTCTCAGTATAAACTACTGTTGGCTTTATAATTTTCCTTCCTTTCTTGTCGTAGTCTAGAAGTAGATCTTTTATTATTTTAGTATCAGTGCTTAGAGGTTTGGAATATCTATTATATGTTTTACCATGTTAACCTTCGTGAACAGTCATTGAAGCTATTCTTTGTCGTTGCTTGCATTCTCTACTGACCGATATTTCATCATGAACACTGACTTTAACGAAATCCCACAACCTTATAATTTATTAAAACTTATGATGAACATCCTCAACATTACTACTGTTCATAATTTGAAATGTCGATATCTAAGAATATGCACAAGTTTTCCTTGATATGTCCATCGTCTTTTTTAAAGTATTGCTTTCTTTTCGGAAATTGGAATAAATTTTGGCACTTTAATTGTTTATTGACTTTATTCTTGTTATACTTGTTATTGTTGTTCTGGATACTCTTAAAGAATTTAAGGAACTTGCTCCATTTGTTCAATATTATCGGTTTATACTTAAACATTATCAACAGGTTACTCCTGTGACATGTAATAATTCAACCGTGCTTATAAATCTTAAATGATTTATTGTGATTTCTTATCTTTATTTTGTAACTCTAATATTTCTTCTTACTATTTTTCACATATATTTTTATATTCAGTTTAATAGTAGTTTTATGTTCCAATTTAAGAGGCCTTAATACGTTGTGCTTCTTGTTCATCCTTAAGCTTTTTCTTTTCAGCCTTATAATCATTTAATGACTTCTTAACAGCAATTTCGTTATTAACACTCATGTTTATAATGTTTAGAAGTGGAATAAATGTATAAATATATATAATTTTCGATAATATACAATATTGTTTATATCGATTTTTAAAATGTTTATATAAAAAGGTAATAAACAGTAAAATATAAACAGTAAGAAAAGGTGTGGTAAAAATAAATGTTGTTATAAAATGATATTAGAATTAATAATTGATGAAAAATATAAATGTAATGTGCAGTTAAAAATTAAAAATATTTTAATATGTTCTTACTGAAGGCTTCTTCGCTACTTTCGTATGTTCAAAAAATTTTTTCCAACGATACCAGATACTCTTTTCAAATCCTACCACTTCAAAGTTTAAACATGCCAGACGTATACTGAAATACAGGCATAATTAACAGATGAAAAGAAATAGAGATAAACATTTTTCATGTAATTACAACAAAAGCAATCTGAAATAACTAAGCAGCTCGAATCAATTGTTAAAGAACAAGCTGTCAGGATAGTTCATCATGCATTCATTGAAAATGAAAACCAATCTCTGCAAAATACATTGAGCGCCTTGAAAGAGGAAATCGAGAAGTTGAATGTTTCAGAATATCAGAAATAGTATCGACTTACAAAATATATAGCTATAAGATACAGTCGGTCCAGCTTGAGAATGCACAAAATTTACGTAGAATAGTAGTGATGTCCACATTTAATAAATAACTTCTTCATATTGCTATATACTTATAATGATTATATTTTCCTCTTCACTCGCCTTGTATCTTTGCCACCTCAAATATGTGCTATTTTGCTGTATTACTATTACTTGGAATATGATAGTCTATATCTTCCAACATTTGCAAGAAAGAGTTTTTGCATATCTTATATTAATATTATATTTTTTAATTTCGATTGAATTGATAATTGTATCAAATACACAAAAACTACCATTATAATGCATAGCTCAGATTGGAATGATATTTCAAATTTATTATTATTACTACCTTTGATCAATAAATATATTAAAAGTTATTTGATATTTGCATTTTAGTATTTGAAATTATTGACATTTAAACAAAAATCAAATAATGACTTTAAAAACCGTAACATGGAATGAAATGAATAAATGCTTTAATAATACATTGCAAGTATAATATTACATAATTACACCAATTTTGAAGAACACTGCTATCAGCATACAAATTTTATACTTCGAACACAAATGTAAAATATAATTTCAGAATTTCGGAAACTATTTTCACAAAAATTATTTAAATATTTTATACCATTGCATATTCGATATGAACTATTATTTTATAAATTTAAAGTTCAATATTGTTATGAAATGAAAACAGTCAAAATATGGTAGAATTTGGCTTATGTAAGCACTAAGATTGATTAGAAGAAGATCACTCTGTTGTATATATGTATATAATATTAAACCTCTACCATATTATTTTCAGCGGCGTACGACTACTATTAGTGAAGTTATATTGAAAATCTCATATTTTAATAATTTGAATTTTTGTAGTACATATTGCAGTTGTTGGAAACCTATTATAAACAATAGTCAATATAGATACAATAATTAGTTATACAGAACAAAAACTTTTTAGTCCTTTTATTCACAAAAAGTGCATTCTCAATCTGGACTGACTGTAAAGACTAATACATAACTTTGCTGAAGGAAGAAATGGAGAAGATTAATTTGAATTAACTTCAAGATAAGCAGATAGAAAAGGTCTTAAATCTTCTTAAAACCGTTGACGTTTCTGAGTGACACAAAATAAAAGTGTTTTCAAAATATTAATTAATAATTTACATAGTTTATTTTACATTGTTTAACTTCACCACACCCCCATCAATGAATCCAGAAGAAATTGCTCCAATACCTCAACCTGAAAAGCCAACAGGAAAAAGAGTACAAAATTATATTTTAGGTAAATAATTAGGACGTGGTACATTCGGTGATGTTAGAGTGGCAACATAAATAACCACATAATAGAAAGTAGCTATGAAAATACTAGATAAGTCGAAAATAAAGTGTGAAGATGACTTTAAAAGAGTCGTAAGAGAAATATAAGTTCTAAAAATGTTGAATAATCCATTTGTTGTTAAATTATTAGAAGTTATTGATACTCCAAATCACATTTATTTAGTTACCGAATATATTGATAATGGCGAATTACTAAAATACATAGCAGAACGCAAAAAGTTAACTGAAGAAGATGCTTGTAGATTATTTCGATAACTAGTTTCTGGACTATTTTATTGTCACACAAGAAAAGTTTGTCATAGAGACTTGAAGCTCAAAAATATTCTTCTCGATTCAGATAATAACATCAAAATAATTGACTTTGGGCTTTCAAATGTTTTGGCAAAAGATTACTAATTAAAAACAGCTTGTGGATCTCCTTCATACGCTTCACCAGAGATGTTATGCTAGAAGAAATACGATGGGCCCATGGTTGATGTGTGGTCATGTGGTGTAATCCTTTTTGCTATGATTTGTGGCTATCTGCCTTTCGACGATCCAGATTTATAATAACTGTATAAAAAAGTCTTAAATGGACGTGTTGAAGTTCCAGAATATGTTTCACCTTAAGCCACTGATTTACTTAACAAAATATTAATACAAGAACCTAAGTATAGAATTAGTTTGTCTGAAATTATGAAGCATCCTTGGTATATTAACGCTTGCAAATTAGAAATTCCTAAAATCAAAGAGTGTGATGTTGCTCAAAATACCATTGACTTCAAAATAGTGTATACAATGGTCCAAACATTAAAAGGCTGGGATGCATAAACCATTATAAAAGCTATATAACAGAATAAACATAATTAAATGACAGCTACATATTTCTTGTTATGTGAGAAGCGTTCTCAAAGCGAGAATAAAAAAGAATGGATATATGAAGAATAAGCTAATGTAGCAAGAGCTTTGGGTATTAACTTATCTCCTGATGGTTCAATATAAATAATCATTGACAAAGTGGGAGCCTAAATAAGTCCTCGAAGCTAACTAGGTATTAATGAGACAGCCAGTTTTATTTAGGAGAACACTGGATAATCTGAAGATAAGAATGACCATAAGAAAACATCATTTGAATATGAAAATAAGGTAATTCCTGAGTAGTGAGTTTAAAACCATTTATCACATGTTCAAAAATAGTTGTTTCAATTTCATTCAATCATAATTTAACAATAAATAGAATAGTTCTATAAATAATATGTTATAATAACTAAAGGAACCCACTCCAATGAATCCAGACATGTCCACTATTTTTTAGGTGCACAGTCTGACTCCAGCGTAGAAGAAGCAAGCTGCTGCGTTCATTTAGTCTTACAAGTATACGTAGTTAACTTCGTAGTAGTAGCTTTCCATTGCTGTTTTCGGTGATAAATAATCCGGCAAGACCACGTGTGCTTTGGACCTTGTTCAGTGCCCTTTTACGGAGCTTCCTCCTTCTCTATGCTCTTCTGTGATTTAAACGGTGGTGTAGACTTTGAATCACCAAACGCTGTGTTTGACCGTGCACGATTCAACCGAGTTCATTCTTGCTAACACAGTTCTATTATTAATTAATGCGATGAAGCCCGAATCAGCTGTTTACCTCAAGTAATTCATATCTTAGTTGCATGAATCTCAACTTGTTTTTATTTTGATTAATAAGTGCGACTAGTGCTCAAAAGAATAGTTTATTCAAGCGGTCAATTCAGCCTTAGATCTTTAACATCTTATTTAATCCAAAAACAACGTTCAATTACTTCCCACGATGCTAAAAGATAACTTTAGCTAACCACAGCTCCTTAATATAATTTCACTCTCCGTCCAAAATATGCGCTATTAAAACGCAAAAGCTGAGCTCCTCCGCTCTCAAAAAGAATTCCACTCCAATTTACAATTAAACGAGAAGCTCTTCACTGAGCGTTTGAACGGGAGCCTCGAAAAACGGGGCCTCCCTATTATAAAACCAGTTACTTCCCACCCCTAAAGCGAAAACGGAACAGTCATTATTAATTCAGGAATCAGCAGTAGTGGAACTATTACTACCCACCCCGAAAAAGAAAACGGAAACTCTTATGTTTAAAACAACGAAAGAGAAAACGGAAGGAAGTTTAAATAACTTGTTGAAGTGGAAAATGAGTTTAAAGTGGTCGCGGACGAGGAGGAAGTGGAAAAGAATATCGTGGGACTCGGGGACGCGCCGTAATTCGGATTTAACGCTCAAAGTAGTTTTAATATAAATCCAAATCAAATAATTATTAATAATTAGAATAATAATTAGATTTAGATTATTTAAAATGATAATTAGAATAATAAGAATGTCTTTTAAATTGAAACTGAAGTTGAACAAGTGGTTGAGAAAAAGAGCGTTTTCATGATTCAAAACGATGAACAAATAAACGAGGAAATAAAACCGGTTGAGGAGGAGGTTACAATTACGATCCCAAAATTAGACGAGGATTTTACGATTGAAGCGCACGAACTCCAATAAATTCAAGTTGAACCGGTGGAGGAAGAAAAAGTGGAAGAACAATAAGAAGTGGTTAATACGCCGAAGAAGAAAAACAATAACAAGAATAAGAGAAAGTGATATTGATAGATTTTGTTTGTTGAAAAGTATTATTAATATCAAGTTCAAAGATAGTTTTACATATATAGTTTTAAAAATTAAAGTTTTCAAATAACTATTATTGTAATGTTAACGAGCGTCTATAAGCTAAAAACGGAGTACGTGTGGGTATTATTATGATTATAATACCCATATATAAAGTAAATAAGATTAGTTATAATACTATTAATAAGATTAGATATAATACTTAATCCTTCTCAAAGAATATACCATTAAACGTAGTATAAGTTAATAAATGCATAAATATATTATATATAGATATAATTTTAATTAATCACTTCAAATTCATAGACAATCAAAAATTATACATTTATAACCAATTCTATAAATTGAATACAACTTCTAAGTAATAATTCAAAGGATATGGTTATATTTAGGGATATAAACAATATAGCAAACAATATTAACCGGTTTAACATAAAATTTTTAAATAAATATTAAAACAGTAAAATTCAACAAAATAGACCAAGTTTAATCATTATGAAATAGATACCTTCTTAAATAGAACAACAGCCTCATCTATCTGTTTGTACTGTATCAATTTTTCATTAACGATTTCCAATTCAGTAGTTAACTGTTTAATATGATATATATTTTCATCCAGTTGTTTGTTTTATCTTTTAATAGTCTGTTGATACTCTTAAATGTTTAACTTTTCAATTTATTATTTCAAAGTTGTCAGGTTATTCTTCAGTGTAATATTTTCCGATTCATATTATTAAATTCTAGAAGACATCAGATTTACATTAGCTTCTTGCAGTTAAGCTGTTTCGAATTACTTTTGCGAAATTTATTAGAAATGTTACGATCTTTAAGTATTTTATTCATTCAATTACTTCTAAAGTTCGTTAATTAGTTTACGTTGTTGTTATTCAATCATAATTTCACACAATTTAGTATATTATGCATCATGATCTTATTATGCATCAATAAGTTGTTATTTTAGTGTTTTACATTATTATTTTAATTAGTTTGCAATAGTATCATTTACATTTATTTACTGCTCATAAACATGTTTAATGTTATTTAAATCATCAAGCTGCTATTTATTTACTTTGTCAAATTGAATGTCTTTTTGTAGCTTAGTTATTTCTGTTTAGTATTTTGCTTATTATTCTTAAAGATCCTTAACATACTAAATATTCATGGATTCAATTTCAAGTTTAAACTCTGTTAGTTCTTTGCGTTTATTCTTTTAAATCCAAAGTCTGAACATTTTAAGATTATTCAGCTATTAGTTGTTATTCCAGCTCAAATATTCTATCTTTAAGCTGCTTGTTTTCAGCAGTGGTAGCGTAACAATTATCTCTCCATTGGTCATGCATTGCTTATTTAAACGAGAGTTAGAGTTAGAGTTCCCGATTTCTATTGTTGACAAATTCGATAATACGTTCGTTCACTATTTCATATTCTCTTCTGATTAATGTGCTATTAAATTTACTGTGTTCATTCTTGAGCTCTACTTTTGAATAACTCTGTAAAATTTTAATCTTTTCTTCAATTTATAGATCAGATTGAGATATATTATATTATCGAGTATTTATTAATTTGAAATATTTTATTGAGCCACAAACGATTGAATACCTATTCCTGATTTCATTAATATTATTAATACTTAGTTGTTAGTTAGTCCTTTCTTTTTGATGAAATCAGAGGAATTTACACCTAAAGCATACATCACAGTGATTGATTTTCAGTGGTCATTCCCTTCTTCTCTTAGAACAATCCATTTTAGAACAATCCATTCCAGCAGAACACATCGCGCTTATAACATCTTCAAATTTTAATCCTCTTCTTTAACTAAATCCGTCAATAAGTTCTGTTTTCTGCCTTTATGCGTAAATGTATTTAATATTATCTGGGTTGTTGTAGTGAATTGCTTATTGGAATTCCCCTTATTTGATCCCGAGCTTAGCCAATCTGACTGAAATGAACAGAACGATTCCGGAAAGGATTTCAAGTAGCAGGTCCATTGCTGTTGCTAAAATTGACATTGATTTTGACAGCGCTAATGCGATTAAAATAATTCCCAAAAGAACAAAACTGAGACATGAAACTCAGATTTATCATCAGTTTACCGTTTCTCTTCCCGTTTTCCTTCACAGGCGATTATGGTTCAATATGTTGTTACCACTCCACGGGAAACATATTTTTCAAATCTTGGTAAATATGTAAATCATATTTAGTGCTCTAATTCGGATTGAAGTGGGACACCGTTTGAGTGCAATACGGGACTTTGCTCAATAACGTAAGAGCTTTATCAAAAAAAGATTGTCTTATTTGCTGTTTAGAACTTGGATTAATCTTTTCAAGATGAGACAATATAAGCGGAAGTTCTTCGAAAAACTTTTTCAATTCCGCATTTTACATAAAATTACACAAATGCGGTGTTTATAGCGCTTTCACACAGTTACAACCCTCTAGTGCGTACTGAGTATCAAAATTTTCATTATTGTACAAATGACTAAAAGAAAAACTGGTATGATTGGCATGACACCCGCCTTAACATTTTCAAAGTACTTGCTTGAGTTGTTACTCACTTCAGTGTAATACACATCTTTAAGTTTATGAAAGGACGAATTGTCGTATTCACTCATTGAGTGAGTGGAAAGTACACACTGTTGACCCATTGCTATTTTCAAAACCAAGTAGAATAAATAGTAGACATTTATTCGAATTTGTTTTAAATTAAATAATTTAAACAGTATGTCTAAATCATTAATATTTTTACTTCTATATTGTTCAATATTAATAATTGATAATAAAGTACAATTTAATATCACTTGATTGTACTCACACAAATCCTCTATTCTCTATTTCGTTATATATTTACGAAAAATGTTATTCTGCTTTCTGTTTTGCTAATTGTACATTGGTCGACTGAATTCTTTCAAGGTTATTCTCTAAGTGGTAATTAGCTTGTTGCCAATTGATCAGTTCAGATTCCTACTTTTGTAGAAGTTGTTTTTAAATTTATAGTTATTTCTTCAATAAATTTAGAATATTTTCTTATGTAGTTTTGTTTTGTGATGTTGGAGACATTTTAAATTCTTTGATAATTTTCTGAACTTCATTTTCAGCAGTAACTACGGCTTGTAAATATTAATTTTCACTATTATATACTTACTTTGTATTATTTAATTGTTAAATAGTCGCTTCTTAATGCTGTATTAGCTTATTATTTATTTTAAGTTATTGTTTATTTATTCGATGAGCTAGTGCAGCCTATTTCGCCTATTTATTGTTATTTCTTTCCTGCTTTTCGTTTGCTTTTATATTTGGTTTTATTGTTGACTCGTTTGATGTATTAAATGATTTTGTTTTTGCTTATGGAATCACAAATGGCATTTTATGGATGGTGTGGAATAAAAATTACTGTTATTAACTTGATTAAATAGAAATAAATATATAAAAGAAAAATGCAAAAATACTTGACAACACAAAAATACTTTACAACGTTCATCGGCTCACTCTACCTATAATATGTTGATTGAAGACTTAGTATTTACATATATGTAGTACTTCAATGCTATTGTAACTCTAATAAATCCTTGTTAATTGTTATATTTTGTATTTTCTCATGTAATGTTTGATTACGACCGTTTTCATTTAAATTCTAATAATTTAACTATATTTCGCGATTATAATTAATTTCCACTTCCTTCATGTAAATGTACAAGTTTGGTTCAATGAAGTTGAAGCAGTCGAACATTGTGCCGATTAAAAAGTCAGATTTGAAGCTCTTATCCCAGCCCGACGAGCGTGGTATGTCCGAGGATTTGCCTTAGTCGGAGATTAAGAAGTACGTTCCCGAGTAGTTACAAAGACAGATTTTCAACATAAAGTTGAACGAGGGCACATATAAGTTAGCTTACGACGACCTTGGCTAGCACGTTGCCGTTGGTTCAACCACTGGTCACTTGGCCATATTCCGTTTGCGTGATTTCCAGCTTTTAGCTGAGAAGAAGCTCACTGAATCTGTTCACGATTTAGTATTTTTGAACGGTTCATTGCTTGCGGTTTCAGTCGCAGCCCGTGTGGTAATATTTGACAGCACTTTGCTTTCGGTTCACAATATATTTACTGGAACGTGCATTGGCCTCGAATATCTTTCTCGTCACATGCTCCTCGTTTCTTCCACTTCAAACTCCTTGAAGTACACTGACGTCACAAACGGTAAATCAGTTGCCGACGTTCCGCTCCAATCATCTGCGAACAAAATAAGGTAAACGTATTAAGCGCTTATTGCGGTTAGTTCGCCGAATTCATAGATAATAAAGTTTTATTCTCCAAACCATCAAGAACCGTTGTACGCGCTAAACACCGGAATAATCACCACCGATTTCCACTTCACGAACAATTATCTTATTGTATCCGGATAAAGATACATTAAGATATTCGACGTGAACAATTGGAGCGGTGAGGTGCGCTCTGCCCATTTCAGCGAGGAGATATTTAAATTCGAACTCTCACAAACCAACATGCTCGCCATCCACTCCAAATCGGGCATCTCATTCATACACCTGTCAAAAATAATGACCTCAAATAACGTAACTACCGATAACGAGAACGTTCAACATGTGAACCTGTCCGAACTGATTCACTAAACTCATAAAACAGATTCGGTCGCACAGATGAAATTCAGGAACTACTTCGATAATTTCGCAATCTCAGGATTAAACTTTGAACAACTTCTCGTACCGGGGAGTGGAAAAATGGAAATTGACAGTTACAAAGCAAACGTATTTTCAAGTTAAAGACAAAGAAACGAGAAAGAGGTTAAAGACCAACTGCACAAATTACCGTTCGAACTAATCGGGGAAGACTTCCTCATGAAAAGAGAAAAATTAACGAAAGAAGAGCAAGTTTACAAAAGATACCAGTCGGTGTTCGACTACATGGATGGAAAGCAAGAAACTGACCAAGCCAAAAGCATGAAAGCTAAAGAACACCGCAGAATCGAAAAAATGGTCGTGCGAAAAGAAATGAAACAACTCGCTGAAAAACTAGAAAAGAAAGAAGAATCCACCAACTACCTTGACAAATTCAAAAAATTAGGCAAAAAGTGACTTTACAATTTTAACTAAAATATTACTCACTTAACCTTATCATCATAATAAATATATAATATGTGATTTCAGCTGACATATAATATGACTCACTTAAGTTAACCTTCAATTCACTTTTGCCTCAACATTAAGCCTCCCATTTCTGCAAGAAATCGAACCATTCCTGCAGAATTTGCAGGGGAATCGAAACTGTTTGTAGGAAAAGCCTTCCTGCAATTATTGGACACAAATAAAATGATAACCTAAGTTAATCATTATTAACTGGTGAAGCGTATTTACAAAATAAAATGATTCACTTAATTGTAACCTTAATTATAACCTTGTTGAGATACATTTAAGAAATATGAAATAACTTAAAAATTCTTGATTAAATTGATACAGAAATTATTTTATAACACTTACATAAAAAGTCTTTTGAAGAGATTCTGTAGAGATATAAAATGACTCACTTAATTCTGTAGAGATATATATTATCTCTTCAAATGACATTTTATGGTTTAAAATTAAATGGGTAATCAATATTATTATGAAAAATGGCTACATAGTCAAACGATATTTTTTGTAATTTGATAATAAAATGACTCACTTAACTGTAACTTTATCATCAGTACTAAGGCTCAATTCAATCATTCCATCTTCATCTCATAAATCATGACAATCCACAAATCCTCACTTAGTTATACATAACGTTACCTCACACTAATCTCAACATCATACCTCATCTTCTAGGATTGTCACTCTGAATAGCCTCCTCAGACAACCTAAGTTAATTCGGCACTTGAACTAACATTATTGACCTTGAAAGTTATCTTTGTAACTATCTTTGGGATGGCTGGTATGAATCTTGGGACTAGCGTATCAGCGGCAAGTACTTCTAAGTTTAGAGCGGGGAACAACTGAAATATAACAATAATTACTAACAGTCAAATAATTATTCAATTATATTTCATTCAATTAAAATTTAATTGTTATATAAGTAAAATTTAACTGTTATATACTTAAGATTTCTAAAGATTGATATTTAAAATCATATCAGATATCACATCATTCGGCCTTAGATTACCATTTACGGTTGACCCATTACTGGCATCTAAGATTATACAAGAACTTATTGTGGCATGCCCTATTGAACAATAATTGGTTATTGAGCTACCATCATTGGCTATTAACCTATTACCATTGGCGGTTACTACATAATAGCAGGCATACGTGGCATACAACAGAAACAATCGTCGTAATCATCATAATAACCTCCTCCGTATCCATAACCACCAACACCAACTCCGAACCCACTATGATGGTGGTGTCCGAAACCACCTCCGCCAAAGCCGCCACCACCGAAGCCTCCACCGTGATGATGACCACCACCTCCGTGGTGACCTCCTCCTCCATGATGATGTCCAGGCATTGAATATGAAGTGGAATGAAATAGAAAGTTACAAAAATAATGCTGTATAGTAATATTTTGTGATATCTTTGTATATCTCAGTTTTATTAGTTATATAAAAATACAATTGAAAGAAAAGTATATGATGTAGTTATAATTAGTTATATTATTAAGCTATTAACAAGAACTGATCAGTACAGCTAGAGAGAATTGTAAGTTGAAGAATGACTAAGAAACTATTCAATCTTTAAACTTATTATGTATTTATTGAATAATTATTGAATAATTACCAAATAAATTGATATATTCACATCACTGCTTGAATTTGCATCTGCGCTTGACCCATCACCGGCATCTGCGACTGAACCATAATTTGCTCCACTGGTTAAATTTGTTCCATTGGATTTTAATTAACGGCCAAAACTGGTGGTTAGATTTACTTTCCGCAGCAAACCCCAAAACTTCCTCCAAAACCAGCTGATGAGTGAGATGAAGAGTGGAAGTGATGAGCATGGTGCGTTGGATGACTTATAGAGTGACCAAAAGGCTGGCCAATGTGATGACCCATTGTCGTGTGTGATGTTGCTGTGTGGTGATGAGCAGCTGTGCTGTGACCAGCTGAATGTCCTCCAGAATGACCGCCTGAGTGGCCTCCTGAGTGACCACCACTGTGACCGTGTCCGCCTCCATGTCCGTGACCCATTATAAAGTGAAAAATAGAATACATAGTGTGGTAATGTGTTATTGATGTTATGTGATAAATGTTAAGTAAATGCGCAATATCTTTAAATATCTCAAATTTTTGCATATAAATACAGAATTAGTGTACTATTATGATTAAGTGTTAAATACAGCATTTTTGTAATAAAGTATTCAATTTCTATAAACGAATATTTAGCCAACCAACAAGACTAGATGATCACTATTTCATTGTATCCTTCTTGTTGTTAAACGGTAAAAAGATACTAATTGTTTGTCTTCTATAAGTACTGTGGTGTCCGAGCCAACTTTGATTTTAACAAATGTTTATGTAATAATTGCGCTTGAAAATTAAATCACTGTATTTATGCTAATTATAACATATTCAATTAATTCTGCGGTTCATTTCTTTTTCACTTCATCCTTCAAATGACGAAGCACACACGAAGCCGACGGATCACAATACAAGAGCGTCGCATAATGATGAGAATGTGAGAAACAGAATCACAAACTGTTGCAACCAAGAAATACATTGCTTGTTGCCTTCAATGTAGTCTCCAAACTGTTTATTCCATTTTTAAGCACTTTGAAGTTACAGGCAAGCTAGAAGCTTCTCATGCCGATAATAGTGTCAGAAAATTTGACTAAGCTGAGATTTTCGCGTTGTTAAATATCGCCAGAGCCATAGATTCGAAACTCGACGAATCATAGCTGAAAAATACTAAGCCCTTCGTGGAATTTCCATGTCTCTAACAACGGTATCTCGTCTCCTGGCCAAATTCAGTTTAAGCTATAGTGTTGCTAAGATAAAGCCAAAACTTACCGAAAAGCATAAATTGGAAAGTTTGAACTTTGCTCGAATGAACCTGAAACAACCAATTGAATATTGGAGAACTTTTTAGTATACCGATGAGTATCGCTCAAAATGCTATGCAAATCGAGCGAGTAGAGTGCTCAGAACACCTAAAGACGAGTGGAATCCGAAGTATTTTCTCGAAGTGTAAAATATGGACTGTTTTCGTGCATGATCTATAGTACGATTAGCTATAGATATAAGGGTCCATTATGGTTTATGCCGTGCGGTACGACCATGAATTCAATTGTCAATTCTTAAGTTCTCAGACAAGTTACACTTCCATCACTTAATAGCATAACTTGAAGTTGCAACAAGATAACGCCCCGACACATTTTAGTAAGTATATGAAAAACTTTTATACTGCTAACAACATTGAGCTCTATCGCTTTCCAGTAATGAGTCCAGACTTAAATCCACTTTTTCACTGCTGGAATCCACTGAAGTCAAACATTTCCCCTGAAGAATGTACCACATATGACTTATTAAATGAAGAAGTAAAGAGGGCGTTGGAGTAAATCTCGTTAGATATCATCAATCATTTGATTGACTCTATGCCCAAAAGGTTAGAAGAAGTAATAAAATAGAAAGGAGACGCTACTAAACATTGAGTTAATATATAGTTAAAATTAATACAAAAAATAGTTTTGAAATAGTTAGTATTTTTTGAAATCAAAGTTGGCTTGGCGACCACAGTAGGGTAATGAGCTATTTGGAGTAATTGCCTAATAAATGAAAAGAACCCCTCTTATATGGATCCTCTTATATGGATTTCTGCGGTAATCAATAAAATCACTAAATCTCTTGGGGTTTTCTCTCGCTTAACATATAACTTTTTAATTATCCCCTTCACATGTTTTTTGCACTGATGTTCTCTATTTATAAATTAATGAATATGAATGAATCAAAAAGTTCCAGAAATAAAGATCGTTGAAAGATGAACGGCACAAAACCGAATGAACCGATTGAGAAATTAAAACGATGTAAAATTAAACGGTCAGCAGAAGAATAATAAAGTGAAAATAAACGAAATCTCATTTTGAAGCATCAAGGGTTTTGAGAAGAGTCAACACCTTTTCAATTTGTTTGTCTTGAAGTTGATTCACGTTTATAGTTTCAATTTCGTCTTTCAACTTTGTGATGTAATTATCATATTAATATTTTGAAAACACTTTTATTTTGTTGTCACTCAGACAAACGTCAACGTTTTTAAGAAGATTTATGACCTTTTCTATCTGCTTATCTTGAAGTTGATTCACATTCATGCTTTATACTTCATCTTTAAGTAAAGTTATATTATTATCTTTGTCTTCAAGTTGTTTGTTTTGTAAGTCAATGCGTTTCTGATATTCTTGAACATTTAACTTCTCGATTTGCTCTTTCAAGGCGCTTAGAGTACTTTGAAAAGATTGGTTTTCGTTTTCAAGATCAACTATTCTGGCTGCTTGTTCTTTTACTGTTGATTCTAGCTGTTTTTTACTTCAGATTACTTTTACTGCACTACTTGAAAAATTTTAATCTTTACGTTTTCTCTTCTGTTAATTATTTTTAAAGTTCAGTGTTTCTAGTAGTGGTCGTACCTAATAATTACAATGTAAGCTCTTATTTTTTATCATAGGACTACTTTTCTTCAATAAGTTGTTACTTAAGTTATTCACATTCCGCTTTCAGCTTCAACAGTCTTTTTTAACTATTCAATTTCGACTTTGTATTTGTCATACTCTTTCTATAAATCAACTTAGTATTCGTTCTTCAAAACTTCGAGTTCGTTTTTGCACTTCATAAGTACGGTGTTGTATTACTGTTAGCGTTCCGATAGTTTCTGCTCGTATTCTAGTTTAATATCAAGATTTTGCTGTTACAGCTCCTATATTTTATTCTTTTATTCGGCTATTTCGTTAACCGCAAATTCATCCACATTTTTCTTTTATAATAAAAGAGCTTCTTTGAAGAAGATTTCAAGAATCAGTTCTCGCTGTTTGTTGTTCACAAATTTTAGGACGCGATCAATGGCTAATTCGATTTCGCGTTTAATCATGGTGTTGTTAGTGTTTTCTTATTCGGATCTCAGGTCAACCGGCGAAATTGATTTCAAGAGTTATATATATATATATTTGTCAAGGAGTGGTAGATCTGAAATATGAATTATTTCGATTACATTGGCGCTGGATATGTTCTTGGCAGTTGTAAAAGGCTGTACGTCTATTTTTGCTTTCATTAAAGTAATAAGTACTTATTCATCGGAGAATCCCTTGATTTGAGCGAAAGTCTGGAAGTCTAAGCCGGATTTAACAAGATCCACCAAGATCTGCTCGTTTGAAATGGACTTGCTAATAGCGAAAGAACTGTAATCCAGGTTGTTCTTCATGAAAGTTTGATATTCCCTTCTTCTGAGCGAAGTCTGATACGTCAACTCTGTTTTTTGCGAGAGTTATAATAACCTAATCGTTAGAAATACCTTTCTTCTGCACAAAATCTGAGCAGTCAACGAAGTTCTTTGCAAAAGCGACTATTATCTGTTCGTTTGTTATTCCTCTGCTTTAAATGAAATTAGATATATCAACTCCATTCTTTGTTAACGTGATCAAAATCTGATCGTTAGTAAGTCCTTTCCTGCTGGCGATATCATACATATCTACACCATTCTTTTCTAAAATAATCAAAATTTGGTCATTAGAAAGTCCTTTCTTTTGAGCGAATGTTGTAGTGTCCAGTTTAGATTTTACTAAAGCAATTATGGATTGGTCGTTGGTTAGACCTGAGTTAGTCATCTATTTATTCATTCGTCATTCCCTTCTTTAGTACGAATCCAGAAATGTCAACTTATTATTTTACCAGAACGCTAATTACTTGGTCGTTAGATATTCCCTACTTTTGGGCAAAATCAGAGCAATCTACGCTGCATTTGGCAAATGCTGATAATATATGATCATTACTAATTTATTTCTTTTATGTAAAATCTGAAATATCTATTCCATTGTTAACCTTGTCGTTTGATATTCCTTTCTTCTACGCGAAATCTAAGTAGTCAATAATATTCGTTGCTAGAGTTACTATTGTCAATCGTTTGTAATTCCTTTGCTTTGAATAAAGTTTGAAATATCTACAGAGTTTTTCGCAAATATAATAATAATCTGGTCATTAGTTAGTTCTTTCATGTTCTTTCTTATTTGCGAAATCGGATAAGTCAACGTGGTTACTTTCCAAAATTATCAAAATTTGATCATCTGATAGCCCTTTATTCTGAGCGAATGCTGTGGCGTCAAGTTTTGATTTAACCAGAGTGATAATTGCTAAATCGTTATCAACGTTTTGATTTATCATCGCAGTTGTAATTTATTCAATACTAATTCCCTTCTTTTGTACGAATCCGGAAATATCAACTTATTACTTTACCAAAGCACTAATTACTTGATCGTTATTTAATCCTCTATTTTGTGCGAAATCTGAAACATCAACTCCATTTTCTATCAAAATAATTCAAAATAGTTAAAACCCGGTCGTTATTCCATATTTCTTCTTTAGTTACTTGATCGAGAGTTCGGTGACGGAGCGGCCGGCTGCTTTCTCGGCGGCGGTAAAGGTGCGGCAAGAGTCGTCGATGGTCTCAATTTGGATTTGTGGGTTGGCGCCGTTGTAGTTAGGGAAACCATCAGTTGAATTAAATTTGCAGTTCAAGAAAATAATATTTCGAAGTCCAGACTATATATATTTAAATGTACTATTAAATCCGTAACATACATCACAATCCACAAATTGTATGGCCACGATGAATGTATACCAAAATATACCTATTTAAATAGAGAATACAATGAAGGCATGTGAACAAATGCAATATCTATATTAGCACAATCTGGTGTTGTTCCAGTTGCTGGATTAGTTGAAAAATTGTTTAAATTAAGAATTATGTTTGCTAAAGGTAACATCGATGATGTGGGAGTCCAAGCTAACGCTGAATCGGATAGGCTCGACAACTGAAGACTTTGAACAATAAAAAATAAAGAGAAAAAATAAACATACAAAATTTAAATATCGGAATGGTAAATAATTATAACACAAATACTTTTCTAATACTGTATTGTATCACTCCAATCACAATCATGGAAAACAAAATCGAATTATCAATAGGTTTAGTGATACAAATGCTTGGTCCTTCTCTATTAAGTCTTCCGTATATAATTCATGACTTAGGCTACGGCAGTGCAATTATTTAGTTTGTTGTGTGTTGGTTATTTGTGTTTGCAGCGTTATACTATGTAGTTGAGGCTTCACACTATACTAAATCAACATCGTATGCCACACTATCAGAAAGAGCCATTGGAAAACCAATTATGAAGGTTACGAGTGTATTTTACACAATTTACTACATTGGTCATTGTGCGTGTTTGATTTAAATATCTTCTGATTCTATAATTAGTTTTACGCGTAACATATTTAAGAAGGAGTTTTCCAAAGCTGCTACAGCTGCAGTTGTGTCATTTATTTGCATTTTCTTCTGTTTATTCAAGTCAACTTAGTTTTTGCACAAGATTTTCACCTTATCTGGGTTATTGATTCTTATTTTAATATTTTCTGTGTTGATTTACTTTGCTGAGAGTTGGGATTCGAAGAAGATGTGTGAGTTCGAGAACGATACTGAGTTTTACAAGATAGCAGCTTTCACGGGCAACTTTGGCCATCAGATTAAGTTGTTCGCGAAGTATTTCCCCACCTTTTAGTGCATGTTTTAGATTCACAGTTTCATTCCGTAACTAATTCAGCAGATTCCGGGCCCTCCACTTCCGAAGAAGAATTACGTTCAATTGTAGAGTAGAATTGCAGTTTCCATCTCATCTTTAGCGTATATTGTGATTGGCTTCTTATCTGCGGTAATGTTCGGCAACCTAAACAAGGTGAACCTCTACGACTCCTTCGACCCCTGCTACACTCCCGTTGTTGATCTCCTTTATATTGCTTACTCAATTTTGCTCGTTGTTGGTGTCCCCGTTTCATTCTAGCCCCTTAAATTCGGATTATTGTAATTAGTGAAGAAAACGGGATTCCTTTGGACACTTCTACTATCAATCGTCTTTTGCACTTCATGTGGGGTGGTGGCTCAGATTCCCTCCATTTTAACGGTCTACGGATTATTTTCAGCCTCGGCTGGATTTTTCATCTGCGTACTCCAGCCAGTACTTCTCTGGTACTTCCACTCCTAAACAAAGGCCAAGTACAGGTTCATGGACCAGATAAAGTTCGTTCAGAACGAGGACGCTTACGAAAACATTTAAAAGTTGAACGAAGGACAAAAATATGAAACGGCTCAAGAAGTGAATCCGATGGACGAGGATCTGTTTATAAACGATATCAAAATTGGAAGGAAGGTTGTTTGTGGAATCATTATCGTTTTAATGGGTGCACTATATCTTTGGAGTTTCGTTTAATTTGGAATTAACCTTATCTAGGAAATAAGAGTCGCTTTGAAGAAGTGAGAGGATTAAATCGAATCTAGGTGTTAAGATAACATAACATAAGATAACATTTATATTATATATTAATTGTTATTTGTATATTGAAGAGGTGGATTGAATGAGATGAGATAACAACTGAAGATAGAATATGATAATTATTATTGAAAAATAGAAACTGTTAAGGAGTGGATGAGTGGTTGAGTTTAGGAACGGAAGGGTAACTGTGGAGGAGAAAGAAGGTTATCTTACTAGATGAAAGATAGAAAAGATAAAATGTATGGAGCGGAGGGGTGACCAAACAGAGGTATGATGAACCAGATGGAGTAAGATGAAATATTGAAAGATGAAAATTATTATTATTTTAGTTTACGTTGGAAGTGAAAGAGAAGCGAAAACATTTAAAAGTTAAACGAATAATTTCTGTACACCAAGATAATTTACATTTATTTTTACCTTTAATTAAAGGTATAAGTTTAGCGCCTCCAGATTTTATATAAATCAGTCAATATAAATATATACGCTTTGAAGAAGTGAAGGATTAAATCGAATCTAGTTTTAAGATAAATATAAGATAATTTATGATAACATTGATCTACTTATTTGTTGATTCTTATAAGTACGTTATATTCGAGTCATGTTTTTATGTTTTTGCTTCTTAATTTTAGTGATTTATGATGATATTCACACTACAGGCTAGCTTTCGATGTTGCATAATATTTATTAATATATGAAAGTTAAGTGCATTTCTATGTTGTTGTCTTAAGTTAATAACCAAATTATATTCATGTTATACTAAATTTTTGCTATTTTATGTTTTATAATTAATATTAATATATATATATATATATATTTAATGTCATATATCAATTTTACAAGAAAACACAAATGACTTTTAACAGTATAGTGAATCGCCACGAATATTGGGACATGGTAATAAGTAATAACTATTACACTTAAAATAAATTTGGCAAAGATAATGTGAATTGCCAGAAATATATTTCGCTTTGTAATTTGTACATTAAATTTTAATATATTTTACTCTAGTTGAAACATATTAGTATCTCGCTCCAATGAAGAGAGTTGGCTGGACCGAGGCTGAGATCTACTGTGGTGTCCGAGCCAACTTTGATTTTAACAAATGTTTATGTAATAATTGCGCTTGAAAATTAAATCACTGTATTTATGCTAATTATAACATATTCAATTAATTCTGCGGTTCATTTCTTTTTCACTTCATCCTTCAAATGACGAAGCACACACGAAGCCGACGGATCACAATACAAGAGCGTCGCATAATGATGAGAATGTGAGAAACAGAATCACAAACTGTTGCAACCAAGAAATACATTGCTTGTTGCCTTCAATGTAGTCTCCAAACTGTTTATTCCATTTTTAAGCACTTTGAAGTTACAGGCAAGCTAGAAGCTTCTCATGCCGATAATAGTGTCAGAAAATTTGACTAAGCTGAGATTTTCGCGTTGTTAAATATCGCCAGAGCCATAGATTCGAAACTCGACGAATCATAGCTGAAAAATACTAAGCCCTTCGTGGAATTTCCATGTCTCTAACAACGGTATCTCGTCCTAAAGACGAGTGGAATCCGAAGTATTTTCTCGAAGTGTAAAATATGGACTGTTTTCGTGCATGATCTATAGTACGATTAGCTATAGATATAAGGGTCCATTATGGTTTATGCCGTGCGGTACGACCATGAATTCAATTGTCAATTCTTAAGTTCTCAGACAAGTTACACTTCCATCACTTAATAGCATAACTTGAAGTTGCAACAAGATAACGCCCCGACACATTTTAGTAAGTATATGAAAAACTTTTATACTGCTAACAACATTGAGCTCTATCGCTTTCCAGTAATGAGTCCAGACTTAAATCCACTTTTTCACTGCTGGAATCCACTGAAGTCAAACATTTCCCCTGAAGAATGTACCACATATGACTTATTAAATGAAGAAGTAAAGAGGGCGTTGGAGTAAATCTCGTTAGATATCATCAATCATTTGATTGACTCTATGCCCAAAAGGTTAGAAGAAGTAATAAAATAGAAAGGAGACGCTACTAAACATTGAGTTAATATATAGTTAAAATTAATACAAAAAATAGTTTTGAAATAGTTAGTATTTTTTGAAATCAAAGTTGGCTTGGCGACCACAG
Source organism: Hexamita inflata (assembly GCA_963988835.1). Lineage (NCBI taxonomy): Eukaryota > Fornicata > Diplomonadida > Hexamitidae > Hexamita > Hexamita inflata. The sequence goes on along the minus strand of CAXDID010000779.1, from coordinate 78,709 downwards.
TAAATACTCACAAAAGTAACGAACGAGTACAGGAATAAAAACAGACTAATAAATTGGGAGGCTGTATCAAAGCGATTACCGAAAAGAACAGCTTCACAATGTAAATCATATTATGCAAATGTATTAAAGAAAACGTTGGACATTGAAATCAGATAAAATCACAAGTGGAACCGCGTTGAAATATTCGCCTTGTGGACCTTTGGTATTGTTTATAACAGAGACTATGAACTTATTCAGAATAAGTTCATGAAGAAGTTCACTGTGAAACAAATCGCAAGCCAATTCTCACAAATTGCAAGAAAGTAATTGGAGATATATTCTCATTTCTAGAAAGCGTTGACTGATCCAAAGTTTTTGCGTTCTTTGACTGAAAATGAGTTCAAGATGGAATGGTACATTGTATAAATTGGTTGGAGACGCATGAAGATGATAGATGTGCAGTTTTTCAATAAATCCAACGAAGAAGTTCCTTATACTCAATATCCGGTGGATATAGCCGAACTTCCTGCTATAAAAGCATTCTTCCAAGACATTCACCCAAACTAGCTAATGGAGGTGTACAAACCTGAAGAAGTCAGACGTGGATACGATATCGAGCCATTCTATTTCCCAGAGTACCAGAACAACTTCTGATTTTGATTTTAAAATTGTTATGTATTATAGCTAAACAGGTAGCTAAACCCATAAAATATTTTACACCTGTCTTATAATATTATTTACTACATTATGTACATTTTCAATTTCATACATTATGTTTTTTAATTAATAATTAGGTTAATTTTATGGTATATTGTAAATTAATTCACTTCTTTTTCCATATAAAAGCACTAAACTGTCGTCTCGCAGCTCTCCATATCCATTTATGGAGACAAGCAATCCGGAAAAACCACCTGTGCCTTGGACCTGGGTTAATGCCCATTCACCGAGCTCCCTCCCTCACCGTCTTCATCTGTCCTTTAATCAGTTATTCTAACTCCAAATCACTAAACAATCTGTTTATCAATTCATGATACTACTGAATTTATTTTAACAAACACTGTCATCTTCATAGTTAACGCCGTCAAACCAGAATCAGCTGCTTACTTGAAACAATTCATCTAAAACCTTCACTAATCCCAAGTTGTGTTCGTGATAGTAAATAAATGTGATCTCGCGACCAAAGAACAGTTCGTTCAGGCGAGCAATAACGCGCTTGAACTTGCGAATAAAATCAGTAAAACAAATATAGTGCAAATGGTGCCCGTTGTACTTTAAAATAATTTTAGTAACTCGCAGTTACTGAGCATTTTACAGGTTTCCTTGTCCAATATGCTATTACAGAGCGCGAAAGCTGAGATGAATCGCTGCTAAAAAGAATTTGACGTAACTTATTAAAATATTGAGAAGATATTCCTGGACAGGCTTAACGGAAGCCTCATGAAAAGAGGGTATTCCACGATATCTTCGTTCGAAAGCGCAACAATTATTAAGAAAGAAATTAAAGTTAAAAATGAAAACTCTACACCAAAAGTAGAAAATGAAGAAGGCCTGCCAAAATTACACGGAATTGAATTATTCAACACTTACCTGCCACAATACGCAAATAATAACAAAAATGAAGAAACGACGTTAAATGATTCAATTTACATTATAAAACATACACTTATAAGATATTTCTGTAAATTTCATAACATTTTGATTACATTATCTTTTCTTATTGAAATCAATGAAACTATAAAATATAAAAACGTATTATAGCGAATGCAATATATTTTCACACCATTAAATGTCAACAATCTTTAATGTTCACAATTTATCACCTCAGCAGCAGAAACAAGCGAATTCTTACTCAGCGTTTATAAAAAACACGAAAGTTTCCGCCCAGCAGCTTTCCATAGCCATTTTCGGCGCTAAGCAATCCGGAAAGACCACTTGTGCTTTAGACTTGGGCTAGTGTCCTTTTACGGAGCTTCCTCCCTCTCCTTCATCTTCAGTATTATAATCAGTAATAGTTACGCCGAATCAATAAGCGATTTGTTTATCCATTCACGACGCTACCGATTTCGTTTTAACCAACACGGTTCTTTTCATAGTGAACGCATAATAACCAGATTCAACTGAGTATTTGAAATAGTTCATTTAGTACCTGCACGAATCTCAATTGGTTTTTATTCTCTTAAATAAGTGCGATCTCGCCACCCCCGAGTAATTTTCTCAATCCTATTCCTCAGCAATTACTTTGTAGACCTTAATATCAACCAGACCTTAAATCATACCCTGTAAACTGTAAAACAACAGCAGTTTTCCGATGCTCCAAAATATAATCACTTTGTCAATAAACAAAATGCGTTTTGAGAACGCGAGAGTGAACGTGATTCGTTGCGAAAGGGAATTCAAAAGTAATCTTTTAAATAATAATCGTTTGTTCTTCAACTGTTTGAACGAGAGTCTCAAATTAAAGTGCATTCCGCAAATACAAATTGTTAACGAGAACGAGATATAAACGGCCACGAACTCCCACTTCAAGAAACTAATCGAATTAAAAGTTATGAATAACGAGAAGATATTTATGGATAACTTGAAATCTAAAAATGATAAAATTTAAAATAATGCTAAAAAGGAATAACTTGAAATCCTGAAATAAGAAATAATGCAAAAAGAAGAACAGGTAGTAGAAGATTCGGTTGATAATTAAAATAACAAAATAGATAATAATTAAGAAATTGTGAAATAATATCAATATTAACAATAAAATAATTTAAACACAACAATTAACATCAAAAATGAAAGTGTAAAATAAGAACCAAGCGAAAAAGAAAATACAAAATAAGAATCGAGTGAAAAATAACTAAATCAAAAAGAAATACCCGAAATAAGTGAAGTAACTAATGAAGAATCAAAGAAAGATAAATCAGAAGTGGAATAAAATCTGAGTGACTATTAAAACACAAAAATAAACAACAAAACAGAAAATAACAAAAATTAAAGTGCCATAAACCGAAATGTCCCAATCGTCAAGAAAGAAAGTATTCAAAAACAAGAAAGACCCACAATTAGTAACACAGCTCCACAAATTTCGGTTTAACCGCTGTTCCAGTGAGTTTTAGTGTTAAAAAAGAAGTATTCATTTGTAAACATCACTGTACCAAATAATATAATATGTCAAAATGTGTTGTGAAACTTTATATACAGATAAATACTACAATATTAACTTTTACTCTACTTTACTTTACGTTATTTTAAAAGTATTCAACTTTGTTTTTAGTCACTAAACTATTTGTGTTATTATTAACTAACTATGGATATTCACTGACAACTATATTTCACTTCATTTATATGAAGAAAGTGTCTTGGACTGCTCCTGAAATAGAGCGCCTGATCCAGCTGACCGAGCATAGCCGCAAATTCGACAAGAAGATCGACTGGGGCGTGGTGGCCGCGCAGATACCATCCAGGACGGCGTCGCAGTGCAAATCGTATTACGCCAACGTGTTGAAGAAGATCCTCGACGTTCCTATTCGTTAGAACCACAAATGGAACCGAGCAGAGATCATTGCACTTTGGGCATTGTGCGCCAACTTTGACAAAGACTACACCTTCATCCAGAAGAACTACATTCCAAATTTATCGGTTAAGCAAATTTCAAGCTAGTTCAGCCAGATTCAGCAGAAGCAGTAAACCATCTACTGCACTTTCAAAAATGTCCTTAGAAAGCCTGATTACATCCATAATCTTTCGGAATAAGATTTTCGGTAGCAGTGGTAAATTCTTTAAGCAGCCGTAAAACATTCGACAGCTCGGGCAGTAAATTAGCCTTCGTAATAGTAAATCTTGGATATTTTATTGTTTAATAATGACTTAGAACAAAAATCGAAGAACGCATTCTTTTTGGACGTTGATCCTCATTAGCTTATTGGCGTTTATTCTCAAGAAGCGATAAGAAGAAACATATCTTCAGAAACACTTCTAAATTATGATAGTTTGTCACCATTATTAATAATGTAGCTGCAACTGTTGTATTAACTTGTAAAGTGAAATGTATGAACTCAACATTTTAAACTTTAAGTATTTATTATACAATGTATAAAATAATGAATATTTAAATAAGTATACATTTATATATCCAACTTAACTAAGTTAAATTAACTTTCGTTTACACTAGTTCAGTTTTTGTACAGGAAAGTAATGTAAGTTCTCGGGAATGATCATTCGTTTTACACCTATGTACAACAGGTGCGCACATTCACAGTCAAAACAAGCAACGACTCGGGTACAATCATCCAGGGGCGTAACGCGGCTGCTTCGTGCAAACCGATCTATACGGGAATCCACCTGCGTCGTACCATCTGCGTTTCTAAGGAATAGAGCGGTTGCCGCTTTTCAATCTTGGAAGCTCGTTGATGACATGCCCTTGGCTATATAGTTAGATATATACTGGTCATCTATTTCTTTAGTTTACCTTTCCTTTCATTCTAAATATAATCAATAAATAACATAACATTGCCTGTAATCATTGAAAATATATAATGATATTCCTGAATTAATAACTATATAATACTGAAAAATTAGATGAAAAGTATTCAAATTCATGTAATAATTTACATATTTCAAAATTGAACGTTCGCATAAAGTTATCGTATATGTCTCATTATTTACAATTCTACAGTATATGAAAGTATTTTACATACGTAGTATATCTATGCTTCATTTAGAATTATACAATTATTTAACTAACCTAAAGTGCTAATTGTTGTGTCAGTGTATCCTTACTATATAATATGATAATTGAATGCGAACGTATATACATATTGCAGTAACAGATTGAAAAAGTTTATGGAAATTTAAAATTTATATAAGAAATAGATTGCCATCACTGTATTAAATTGAATTATAGTAATATAAGTAAAAAAGTATTGAAAAAATATATTATAATATTTTAAGATGTTCACAGTAATCAATTTACATACAACTGTCCCAAAATAGAATTCACTTCATTTATATGAAGAAAGTGTCTTGGACTGCTCCTGAAATAGAGCGCCTGATCCAGCTGACCGAGCATAGCCGCAAATTCGACAAGAAGATCGACTGGGGCGTGGTGGCCGCGCAGATACCATCCAGGACGGCGTCGCAGTGCAAATCGTATTACGCCAACGTGTTGAAGAAGATCCTCGACGTTCCTATTCGTTAGAACCACAAATGGAACCGAGCAGAGATCATTGCACTTTGGGCATTGTGCGCCAACTTTGACAAAGACTACACCTTCATCCAGAAGAAGTACATTCCAAATTTATCGGTTAAGCAAATTTCAAGCTAGTTCAGCCAGATTCAGCAGAAGCAGTAAACCATCTACTGCACTTTCAAAAATGTCCTTAGAAAGCCTGATTACATCCATAATCTTTCGGAATAAGATTTTCGGTAGCAGTGGTAAATTCTTTAAGCAGCCGTAAAACATTCGACAGCTCGGGCAGTAAATTAGCCTTCGTAATAGTAAATCTTGGATATTTTATTGTTTAATAATGACTTAGAACAAAAATCGAAGAACGCATTCTTTTTGGACGTTGATCCTCATTAGCTTATTGGCGTTTATTCTCAAGAAGCGATAAGAAGAAACATATCTTCAGAAACACTTCTAAATTATGATAGTTTGTGACATTTGTTTACAGTACTTTATTACCAAATTTGTATTTTATAACATGTGAAGTGAAATATATTTATAAGTAATTAATACTTATTAATATCATAATATTCACATTCTAAGATTTTCGCTTCATGATATGTCAACTATTTTCAACGTGCATCCCTTAACTCCACAACAGTAAAAACTAGCTGCTTCTTATACATAAAGTATTAAATAAGTTTCTATTTCATAGTGGCTTTCAATAGCTGTTTACGGTGAGAAGCAATCCGGAAAGACCACTTGTGCACTGGATCTCGGTCAGTGTCCCTTCACCGAGCTACCTCCATCTCCAGTATCCTCAGTTTTGCAAACATTCATTAAAACAAAAACTGATTAAATTCTCGGCCTTCAGATTCACGACTCCAATTAATTTATAAAATCCCACAGCGTTATTTTCATCGTTAACGCCTGTAAACCGGAATCTGTTAATTTCCTGAACAAATACGTTCAACAATTGACCGAGGATTAACTGGTGTTCATCTTCGTGAACAAGTGCGACATCGCGACCAAGCAGGAGTTCATTCAAGCTAATAACAAAGCTCTTGAACTACTTCAACGTATTAAGAAGACGAATAAAGCGCAAATGGTGCCCGGAATGCTCAAAGACAACTTCAGCCTCCCACAATTGCTGAATGTGATCACGCTCTCAATGCACAACATGAGATTCTAAAATGCGAAGAGGGAAATGGCCCGCACTCAAGCAGAGTACTTGAAGAGCTTCGACAACAACGAAAAGGTATTCCTGGACAGGCTCAACGGGAGTCTAGAGAAGCGGGGCTTCCCAACTGTTGTTTCATTCAATATCCCTGAAGAACCGATTAAATATGCATAACAGATTGAACCTAAAGTTGAAACTCCATAAAAAGTAGTTGAATCAAAACAATAAACATAAGAATAAATAGTCGAAGAAAATATTAAATCTGAACCTGATTTGAAATAAGAAACTTAAACAACAGAAAAAAGAACAAAAAGTTGATACTGATGTTTCTTTACCAAATGAAACTGCTCCAGAATAAAATGAAGTTGTTCCAGAAAACGAAGTTAACCAAAATGAAATGGAATAACAAAAAGAGGTGGACCCAGAATTCCATAAAGAGATAGAAATGAAATAAACTGAAATTGTGAAAGATTAATCACAAGAGGATTTGATTAGAACCTTTTACAATTAGGATACGGAAGATTTATTTAAATAGGAAAAATGAAAAGTGATAACACCGAATTAATATATGAATCTATTTGAATACACCATCAAAATAAACATTAAATATAACTGAGTACTTTGGAATTAATAATTTATTCATAAAATTATATTGTAAATAACTTTTCAGTATACATACGTATGAATATTTGATAGTTTACTTCACTGTACCTTGTGTATTAATAGTACATTGCATTTCACAAAGATTGTAAAAGATCAGGTTAGATATACTTAGTAAAAATAGCGGCAATACATAAGTTTTCTAGAATAATACAAGTTATAACTTTTAAAAATTACTATAGGTCAGTATATAGAAGAATAAATATTTTATTAAATAGTATTTCAATATGTGCGTATAGATGAATTATTTTATTCACACTCCCCAATATGAGGAAAGTATCTTGGACAGTTCCAGAAATAGAGCACCTGACCCAGTTGACCGAGCACAGCCGCAAGTTCGACAAGAAGATCGACTGGGACGTGGTGGCCGCGCAGATACCGTCCAGGACTGCATCATAATGTAAATCATACTATGCGAACGTGTTGAAGAAGACTTTGGATGTATAAATTCGTTAGAATCACAGGTGGAACAGGGTTGAGATCATTGCGCTCTGGGCCTTGTGTGTTAATTTTGACAAGGATTATGCGTTCATTTAGTAGAATTACATTCCGAACATGTCGGTAAAGCAGATTTCGAGTTAGTTTATTCAAATTCAGAATAAACACTAAGAGATGTACCAGATATTCTAGCAGATCCTCGTTAATCCATAATACATACAAAAGCTAAACTTAAAGGACTTTTAAATGCAGTGGTGGATTCTATAAGCTGCTGCTCGCCGTAAGAAGCTAATCGACGTCAAGATAAATAATAAACAAGATAACGTACCAGTAAGTAATTTTCCGGTTGATATTTTTGAGGTAAAGTCGATGAACATGTTCTTCTTGGAAATTGAAATAAACGATTTGATTCCGATTTACAAAGAAGAAGAAAGAAGGCGCGGACTTCAGAATTAACCGTTTTAAGTTCCAAAATATTAAGCCAGTTTTCACAAATGAATGTTAATTAAAGAGTGAATTATATTATTTTACTAAATTTTCTTAATTAAAGTATGTTAATTTAATAATCAATTTGACATAATTGAACTGAAATTAATGGAAAGCTTCGTCAGTAATGGTGGAGTGGAAATAATAAACATTATTCCGTTTCAATTTAAAATAAACATCTCAAGGTGGTGAGATAAGCTTAAACTGAATTGAACCTGTTGTATATATATTTATGAGAGTTCTCGATACACTACATATTTCCACTTTGGGACTCTTTCACTATCAACTATATGTTATATATTTAAAGTTAATGCAAATGAGTGGATAAAAATGTCAATTGTGAATGTCTAAGTGAAGAAAGCAATGTTATTCACATATAATTATATAATTTTGATAACTGTGAAAAGAACAATTAAACCCACGTTTTTAGATTTGTGTTTATATACATCTGTATAAACACAAATCTATTAAACAATAATAGTACAATATAATAGAACCATATTCATTTCATAAAATTTTCTTTGTCTTGTGGGATATAAAAGGGCTCTTTGTCAAGACCTCTTCTGATTTCTTCAGCTTGGTATGTACTGATCAAATCATGCGGATCAATATCAAGGAAAAATGCAGTCATAGCTGGTAGTTCTGCTAAATCTAGCGAATACTTTGTTTCTGGAATCTCATCATTGACACGCTGCAAAATCCTCACATTTATCATTTTCATTCTTCTTATCACCATTCTCAAAATCCACCATTACATTTTAAAGTCAGCTTCAGAAATCGTTTACACTTGATTAGGATCATTCAGTATTTTCTTGAATAACGAGTACATTTATTGCTGTTTCCTAGCTATCTGAACGTATTAACTCGATATTTACTTTACAGTGAATTTAGACATGAAGTTCTATTAAATTAAATTGAAATCCTTGTTATGAATGACACAAAACACCCATAATGCAAGTATTTCTACACGGTTCCACATATGATTTTGTCTGATTTCAACGTCCATATTTTTCTTCAGTACATTTGCGTAATATGACTTGCATTGAGAAGCAGAACGAGTTGGAATCTATTCTGCAACTAAATTCCATTTTATCTACTTATTCGCGACTCTATTATTTTCAGTTAGTTGTATTAACTATTATATTTCCGATTAGGTCCATGCTATTCGCTTTTACATTGGAGGTGGTAAATGTATTTCACTTTTGTTATAAATACTTAAAAAATGTTTATTATTTATATTTTATTCATTTTTATTTTGATTAGATTCGTATTTTATTATTTGTACATTTGTTATTTATTATTGAGTTTGTGTCAAACTTAAATTAGTGATTAAAGTACGTCGAATTATTTAGAAAAATCTACTTGTGATTCTGTATCTGTATTTTTTCAACCGGTGTTGTAATTTAAGTTGTTGACCAAAGATATTACATTGTTCACTTAAGTTAATTTCCCTAATAGTACAATATGAATGTATGTATATTTAAAATGTGAATGAGTATTATGGTGTTTTCATCAAATGAGAATAAGCTTTAATGATGTCTTATAATTCAACTAAACCAGAATATCAATTTAATTAGCATTTGTACATTTTTTATTTTTATATATTGTAACACAAAGGTAATATTGAAGAAGCCTTAGAAATAAAAGCCGAAACGAAAGCCAGATATACCTGCCCAACACTGGTATCAGCCCCACAATAGTACTGAAAGGAGAGAATTAGTCAATTTTTAAATAAATTAGAACAAAATCCTGCTTTCACTCCCTGTAATTCAGGAAGAAATCCCTATAGAACTTACTATGTAAAACAACAAAACACAAACACAGATTTTATGCAGTTAATATATTGCAGATATTTCGCTTTGAAGAGTAAATGAGCCTGAATAGGAAAAACTAATTAAAGAGTTATGACATTGTTCCCTGCTCTAAACTTAGAAGCACTAAGCGTTGCCGCTGACACGCTAGTCCCAAGATTCATACCAGCCATCCCAAAGATAGTTACAAAGATAACTTTCAAGGTCAATAATGTTAGTTCAAGTGCCGAATTAACTTAGGTTGTCTGAGGAGGCTATTCAGAGTGACAATCCTAGAAGATGAGGTATGATGTTGAGATTAGTGTGAGGTAACGTTATGTATAACTAAGTGAGGATTTGTGGATTGTCATGATTTATGAGATGAAGATGGAATGATTGAATTGAGCCTTAGTACTGATGATAAAGTTACAGTTAAGTGAGTCATTTTATTATCAAATTACAAAAAATATCGTTTGACTATGTAGCCATTTTTCATAATAATATTGATTACCCATTTAATTTTAAACCATAAAATGTCATTTGAAGAGATAATATATATCTCTACAGAATTAAGTGAGTCATTTTATATCTCTACAGAATCTCTTCAAAAGACTTTTTATGTAAGTGTTATAAAATAATTTCTGTATCAATTTAATCAAGAATTTTTAAGTTATTTCATATTTCTTAAATGTATCTCAACAAAACATTAAACCCACGAACATAATGAATAATAAAAGTATTCACAATTTTTATAACAAAATGATTTACTTAATTATAGAAATTATTCACACACTCCACATATTGCTTGATGAATAAAATTACAAGTCAATCTAGAGTAAGCTGAATACAATTTCACTATAACTTAAAAGTTATAAAATAAGATTAAAAATGGAGAACTACAAATATTGAATAGTAGCAAGCTAAAAAATATAGAATTCTTATAAGACATCCAAATTTAAAAGTTATCACTCATATAATGTAGCAAATTCTAATGTAGCAAATTCATATATAGATTTCTCAAAGAAGAACGAGTGGAATCACCCAATTATCGCCATACGTGCCTCCATATTTGAGATTCTTGTTCTTTTTCTGACCGTTTTTCTTGTTTGCATACTTTCAATACCTGTTTTAACTAGAATGAGATCTATATATGGTTGTTGTAACTTAATATAATTCACTCCACTCATCTCCTTCGGAGGTGGTTCCACTAATTACTTTCCCCGAACAGACCATAATGTGCCTCAGAACCGCTCCCAAAACCGCCGCGATCGCCAAAACGGCGCAAAAAACGGGTAAAATTCTCAATTAATCATTTTCTGGGGTCGGATTCGGGAAATATTCCACTTTAAAACGCACATTCTAAATCTGTGTTGAGTTTGAGGTGATTTTAACGTGAATTGAGTTCTGGTTGTTAAAATCGGCCCTGAAATCAATCACTTCAGATTAATTAATTTAATAATCACAAGTGGTATATAATGAGGAGAAGCACAGGGAAGTATTGTATACGTTTTCAGTTGTTACACGCACATTGTCCAAGCGCAAAGCGTTGTGTACTGCGTAGTGCATGATCGCGCCAGGAAGAACGTCCACGCTGAAAAACTCGGAAGCGGGAACCATGGTCAAACTCAACACGTTCACAAGAAATTACGTTTGGAGTGGATAAATTCTCATTTATGTAAGAATAACAGTAATCATATCCGAAATCATTTAGCAGTAGTAGAATACTAGTAAGATAGGCTCTTAGGTATTGAATGGAATTAAAAAACAACAATGTACAAATACTTCCAACAATAGTAGTACGTAAATGCCTGTAACTAATATTTATTATCTGATTTCCTATTTAATACTGTACTTATTTAATAATAAGAAATTAATAAGAAAATTTTGACAATATGAAATGACTCACTTAACAGAGGGTTGTTAACTCTTTTCGATCCTGGGGGTGGTGTCCAAAATTGAAAGCGTCGTTAGATAACTCTAATTTTTGTAAATTAAGCTAATTCCAGATACCTAGGACTTGAGGCAAAACCGCTTCCATATCCCACGTACGGATCTGAAATGCGAGGCCAAAAAATAACGAAAAAATGAATAAATTTCTAATTTTGATTTTTTAATATTGTTATAAATCAAAATATTATCACTCAAAAGGTACGGAGGGTACTAAAGCGTATCATACAAAAATTTATCGAATAACTTTCCTTTGGCATTTGAAGACAAGTTTTAATGGTCTTGGTAACTTGGCTCTTGGAGATTTCATTTCTTTTAAAAATTAAATCACGTGTGGCATTTGAGTTTACCTGGTCATTATGATGTTTTTACTTGTTTTCTGACTCTTCCGGATTATACGGCAGTACAAAACATGTTATTGGTGTGGTAATGTTATAATAGCTTAATTTATATGTAATTAGAATATTATTAAAATTAATATTTGAAATGAAAATCAAATTGTTTTCTGGAGATGGGACAGCTATTCCAAAGTCCTAGCAGTATGAAATTGTTTAATTAATGATATTAGAAACATTGATAACATATCAAATATTTGCGTACGTACGCATATCTGGATTCTAAAGAGTTAAACCTTGTTTTTTGAGATAATTTAATTGTATGTACAGATACCTCTGAATCGAACATAAATGGTATCAAAGTTTCTCTTTCACTCTAACTGGTAAAAATAATTTAAACAATTTTGTAAATATTTTTTCGCAGCTTATGACTATATTTATTATCTTTGATGTCGTTATGCTTTAGGTATACGTCGCTATTGCAGCATTTCTCGAGCGAAAATCTGCCCTGTTCAAAATTGGAGGGCAGGTCCCACTTACCTGTGGTAGATTCGCTTCGCATGTTAAATTCTGTAGACGGACCTACTGCGCGCTCTAAGACAGAGACGCTTTCGTATTCGTCATTTTCAGTGGTAAGGTTGTTGCGTTAATTCGCTTGAACCTCAGAAGTATGCTTGTTGGGGACAAAGGTTAAACCTCAAGTCTCGCAGACTCTCGCTGGCTTTATGAAGCCAATTCAGAACCAACACTTAACATGTGAGTGGATTAACACCTTTTACAACACAATAAGAATAGTTACGATGTTTACATTGATATATTAGAATAATAGTAAGTATATACACATAATATTAATATTTCACTCCAATATATATGTTAACTAAATTTCAAATTAATTTCAAGTAAAATCATTAAACTACTTATATATAAAGACTATTTTTTAAGATTATTTTTATTATTATTAACTATTATTAACTGTTAAAATTGCAATATATAATAAAGTTGAACGATATTTATAAATAAATAAAATATTTCGTACGCAATTTCAGAGGGAAGTGGTTATGGTAACCGTGAGGGACTTTGATTTTTATATAGTAAGGTATTAATTTATTTTTGTATTGTGTCATATAAGAAGATTTACTGGCTTTTTGTATTTAGTCATCTTTGGTTTTATATAATTAATAGACCATCTGTTTTGTTAAGATGGACCAATCTATGTATTCACAAATATTTTAATTTATGATGTATCAACATATCATTTGATTTTTATATTAGAAAACCTATTTACACGAGCTTCCATCTATTTAATGTTTGTTTATCTAAACAGTTGTTTTTGTAGTCAACTTATTTATGAAGTGAAATGCAATAACTTACTTAAATGAAAAGAAGTGAAGTGACAGTGATATTCGTATTAGATTTTATAAATGTAACATAAGTATAGAATAGTACCAAAAAATGAAGTAATATGGGGATTGAACGGGTAACCGACTCAATGTTACTAACTTGAAAATAGAAGTCCCTCACAGTTAACGAACCGTGTTCGGTCCAATTTCATTTTTGTACGTAACGTACAATGTACGCGTGCGTACAACTTACGCAGACTTTTCGTACGCGATATTTTTTGGGTACGCAAATGCGTACGAAAAACCACCCCTAGTGTGTACAATTAATAACACCATATTTTGCTGTTAGGCTGTATATTATAGGCTGTATATTATAGATTTTCTCAAAATAGTATATACATAATCATATTATACAAAATATTGTATTTTGTATTGTAAATATACATATCTTATACATATCTTATACATGTCTCTTTATATCTTAGTATTTTTATGTTCCGTCAATTTATAAAACACAAATATTATTTACAGTTTTTTGTCTGATTTAAAATTGTACTATTATAGAATAAAATCTAATTCTATCAGTTTCTACTGTTTGGTACTGTAACCGCCCGGCTAAGGTAGCCCTCGACCGCTCCCGCTTAAGGTAGCCCTACTCACTTTCTAGACCACTTTTGGGCATTTTCAGGCAAAACTAGGGTAAAATGGATATATAAATCAATTAAAATATCAATTCTTATTTTATATTACTTTATATTAATTTTAATATAGAAACCACTCCATACTAGAAATTATATTTTGTTGTTATAGTATTAATACTGTTGTTTCAATCATTATTTAAGTAAATAACTGCTCGTAGAAATAATAATTATATATATTTTGTTTAAAAGTATATTATGTTTCGCTTTCGAAAGCCTCCATGAAGTCTGTTTGTGCCGTCTCGAGGAAGTGATATATATTTTGTTTAAAATTTAATTTATAAAATAGAAATATTATTACTTTTTTTGAAATTTCATATAAATGTGTGTGGTTATAATATTTTAATATGTGCTATTTTATCACAGTAATTGCTTTGGGATCTAGACCGAAAGGAGTGCTGAAATTATTAGAATGAGTTTGTTTAGTCTTGGTTGCGAATACTTTAGACAGTTTAATTCAAATTTAATCATAATCATTACTATGTAACTTCTAATTAGCATAAATAAATAAATTCGTTGAAATACTTAGTGATTTATTAATAACAATAATTAACAGGATCATCTTATTCGGTTAGGATTGAGAGAAATATGAAAAACTTGTGAGTCTCAACTTTTTATTTCGATCCTCACTTACATTTAAATGACTATTATAATAAAATACGAACATTTGTTTCAACCATAGTTAAATTTATACTTGATGTTTATATACCACTTCTCTTTATAGTTAAAGATTGTATAGCTTCAAATATCTTCTATGTATTTAATCTGAACTGCTGAAAGATTAAATTTAAATATTCAAGTAAAAATAACTAATATTTATTATCAGCTCACTAAGATTCAGCATTAAATAATGTATTATAAATTTTAAAATATAATATTCGTTTACAAATCATAAGCTAACTATTTTAGTCGGTACAAAACATATTATCTCTTCACTTAATAATATATTCAAAAATGTTATTTTGAGATATATTTACTCATTTATGAACAAATTTAATGTTTTGCTTTTTTACAAAACTCGAAATTAAAAACAACCAAAACAATATCAATATATAGTGATAACATATAATTGATCATGATTAATAATACATTCAATCTAGCTATATAGATCATAGATTCAGCTTCTTGAATTTCAAGACATATTCTTAACTAAATTAAATTGCTGAGAAATAATGTTTCTTCCAACATCAATAGTAACACAACGTATTAATATTAACAAATAGTATTAGTTTTTAGGCTGCGTCGAGCTCTGTGATTAATTTAATGAAGGACAAAAATTTACTCTGTGTTAGACATTTCAACTCCAACCGCTTTGAGAAAGTCAAAACAATACCATTTGAATGGAACTAGTTCAAAGTACATTTAGAAAATAAATCAACAAATTTGCTGAAAATCGGATTTTCCTAATTTTCTAAAAAGTTCCTTGCTTGAAAAGATCTGTTGTACAAAATACTTTATATCAAGAACTTTTACAGCTTTTATTGTGCCTGAAAATAAGTCTGGAGTGCCGAAAATTGTCGTCGACTACTATTGCAACTTTAACTAAGATTCAGTAAGGGGTACACATTAAAAAATATGAAAATTTCGATATTTTACAGAAATGCAGAATGACTTAGATAGTCATATACTACTCATGAAATACCACTATGAAAAACAAGCTAAACCTATTGTTGATTATTCCTAGTAGCAGTGAATATCAAAATAAGGTCAAAATCAGCTTGTAAAAATGGAGTATGAAGAAATATAAAAAATGAAATTATTTTACTTTAATATTTCGAAGGGTACATAATACGTTACATCTATAAAATTTCACTCCTAAATTCCAAAAAAAGTTTGAAAATATTACTGTATTTTATCATATATACATTATTTTAGTAAAATATTTTTCACATCAAATAGAACAAATTATATAATTTGATTTAATAACCTTCTTAATACGATTTGATATAATCTAATTTGGTTCCCAGTTAAGGTAGCCTTCAGGATTTTCAGAGAAATCTCCAAGGGCTACCTTAGCCGGGCGGTTACAGTACTTTTGAAATTATTTAGAGTTAGTATAAATTATTTATTACAAATAGGTGCAAATACCAAATTTTCACATGCCTGCTTTCTTCTTCAGGTTGTAGAACGCCTATATTTCGTCGTCTATTTCTTAGTCAATGCTTCCAGCTCCTTTTTTGTGTGTTTCAATTTTAACCGGTTGTTAGTTCTGTAAATATTAAACCGCGTATTAGTACCACCTGATGAAGTCCTTCTTCATCTTGTCCTTGTTCACGTTCAGATCCGCTTCAACCGATTTAAGTTGAACTTGCGTTTCCTTCAGCGCGCGCACCTTAAGTTAATATTCCGAGTTCACTTTCTGTAATTGTTCTTTAATAAAATCCGTTTCCTCCGTTTCACTTCCAAGTTTTTGAACCAGTTATAGTAGTTCCGTTTTCATCTTTTCTGCCTGAGATTTCAACTGTATAATTGAGTTCGCCTGAAGTTTTGCGTCTTTGTAGAGGGTTTAAAGAGTGTCCTTATCCGAATTGAGGCGTTCTGCGTTGTAGTATTTGGACTAAAACTGGGCGAAAATGACCTGCTCCTCGTTTTTAAGTTAGTTCAGGCTCAGTTTTGACAGGTCAATTTTGCAAATGTTTCCGGCTGAGCTCAGTATGTTTAGGTACTATTCTGCTTCAGATAGCTTTTTCTCCTTAACGGGTGGCCGAGGAACTGAGTCTGGAACGTTTTGAATTGGTTTGTCCAAAATGGCGGTTTACTGTTGTTTAGATGCAGATTATGGTCTTGATTTGGGCGTTGACTCACTTTCGGGGACGAACTTCAGCTCACGCGTGGACCCATTTTGAGATTCGTAGGTCGTGTCGATGTTATCGTAGTCGTACATAGGCCCGGCATGTTTTGCTTAATGCGGTTAAGGTTTAGGCTAGTCACCACCCACCATTTGAGTTAAAATATCGATTTCGGCGTCACGCTGTTACAAGATTTTCTTCAGTCTCGTGAGCTCATTTTCGTCAAGGGGCTGCGCGGTGGTTGGAGACGATGGACCACCCTGCTTCTCGTTGTACAATTATCGCATGTACCTAATTGCGAATTATAGCCTGAACCAACTACCAACGTCGAGAGTTTACTTCTGAGTGTCGGCCAGGAATTCGCGCACCTTCTGTTTCACGTCCTCCTCTTCTTCTGATGACAGGTCTTTCTGACAATTTGCTCCCTCACCTTCTTTAAGTAGTTTGAGTTCTTCTTTTAACAGCTTGTTTTCTTATTTTAATTTTTGTATGAGCAGTTTCGGGTCAATCTCCTCGTTAATTGTAGCTAAATTTGAAATCGAACCCACTTACATTGCGAATTAGCAGGTCGATATGCTTTCGGGGATGTTTTTCTGTTCAACTGCAACTGTAGCGAGCATGGCCGTTTTGCAGTTTCCACCCAGCGAGTCCTTTAAGTACAGCGTCATAAGTGAGTTTCTGTATGGAACGTGCATGCTCGGATCTTTTTATGCTCTAGCTAGTGCCTGAATAACGGTTTCAAGGTGGAACAAGCTCACGTTAATGTAACGCGCTTGGCTCAGAATCAACCCTTCGCTTCCAGTTTAACTAACTCTTTCAGAACCGGCCAGATCAACGAAGTGGAACTTCGACTTTCTAATTACCTCGCTTCCGTTTGGCCTGGAATGTAAATTTATCGTGAATATGCAGTGGGAACGCGTGGACGATTAATTCTGAGAGGTAGCCGTAACGAGTCTGTTCATGTCCCCGTTCCAAAGGACGTTCAGGGCCTCTTCGACGGACGTGGCCGGAAAGGCGCTCAGATTCCTCACGCGGATCACATTCGCCTCCGACTCCAGAAGCTGAATTCGAGCTAGTTGTTCGTGAGTGCGTTAACCTGATACCGGCTAACCGGATTGTGATAAGAGGTCGAAGCCTCCTTCGTTCAGAATCTGAGCGTATGACAAGTACACATCGAAGTTGCGATCTTTGGATAGCTCTATTTACTAGAACAGCTGCTCCAGCGCACGCGGCATGAGACCGCGGTCGTTGTAGGAACCGTTCCCGCCAGTCTAGGTATACGTCTTTCCAGAACCAGTCTGACCGTAGCAAAACACACAGCAGTTGAAGCCGGCCAGGAAGTCGCCCATCATCGGCTTCACTAGGTGATCGTACACCTCTTCTTGCGTGGATTTCGCGTCAAAAATGTGGTTGAACTTGAAGTTGTAGTTCTGGTTCGCGCCCACCAGCTGCATGACCTCGTCGTTGTAGTCTATGTTGTATAGCGGCTTTTCGTTCGGGTCGAACTGCATCGCCGGGTTTGCACCGGGCGGACGCACACGGAGCTGAATTTTGATTGTATTTGACATTTGCGGAGTGGAGAATTTATTAAAAATTTATATATAGATATATTAATAGATTGAATTACTGACTTGTAAGTTTATAAAAATATAATAATGATGGTTATGATAGAGTTATGATGATAGAGGCGTTAGTTAACCTTCAGTAGCACATCGTTCTCTTTTAATTATAAAAAAGAAAGGAATGAATTTAAATATTATATTTTATCACTGATATTATTTCTCGTCCATTTTTATATATAGTTATACTACTTTATTAGTCAGTGATAGTAAAATGTCGTGTTATTTCTATTTTAATGAAGTAATTGTTGTTACCACCATTTTCTTCCTAGATAAATAATATTTATATTTGGTGTTAATATCTCGAATGTAAAATATAGTTGTGTCAACTTTCTTCATATTTTCAGCTAGTTATATTTCTTACTTGTTAGGTTGTGTATGTCTATTAATGAATTATGATTTATTTTTAACATCAAAAAATGTGAAGAAATCAGAAGATTCAACAATTAAATTATCTTCGAATTCAACATTTTCGTCTAAATCTCTTATTGGATAAAAGTAAAATATGCTATTATTTGACAGTTCTAAATATTCTAAATTAACTAAAGGTCTTAAAGCTGATATATCATGTATATCACATTCATTTAATATTAACTTAGTAAGTTGTGTTAAATATTATAACTCTGTTATGTTTATTCCTAGATTACAAGATATGTTCAGTTCCTTTAAACACTTGAACTATTTAAGTATTGAAATATCTTTGATTTTTGTATCTATTGCATTTAATTCTTTTAATTTGACTAATGTTCTCAGAGATTAAATATTCTTAATAGCACAATACGAAATATCTAAAGTAGTAAGATTTACTAAGTATGAAAGAGGAACTATATCAAGATTTTCATTAAATTATAAGTTAAGATGTTCCAAGCTTAGTAGTCCACTTATAAATGATATACTACTTAAATTATTTCTACACAAAGACAATCGTTGAAGTTATATCATATATTTAATAGGCTAAAAATCTATATCTGGATTTACTGATATGTCTATTTCTGTCAAATGAATGAGTTGTAGTAATACTTCTATATTTATCACCTAAGTATCAGATAAATTTATGCTTCTTAGATTAACCAAGTGTTTTAAAATGTTTATATTATCTATTTCGTTTCTAGAAATATCTAGTTCTTCTAAATTATTTAACAATTATAGAATATCAATGTTATTTATTTATGTTTCTGCGATGTACAATTTTTTAAGATTGATTAAATACTAAAGTGACGATAAATCTGCACTATTATTGGCTGATACATCTAATTCAACTAAATTTGTTAATTCCTTGAATTTTAAAGAAATAGAAAGATAACAGTAAGATAAATTACTGTGATAAATTCAATTTTGTTAGGTTTTTCAACTATTAAATAGGATCAGTATCAATAATTTCTTCATTAGTTGATAAATTTAACTCTTCTAAGTTTACTAAAAATAAAAGTGGCGTTAAATCACTTATATTATTTTAACTCAAATCAAGTATTCGAAGTTGTGGCAGCTAAAGATTAGAAATATCATCACGATTCGTATATGATATGTTAAGTTGTTTTAACTATTTAAACTAATCAAAGCTTTAATTTTCCAATTCAATATTTGCTGATACATCAAGAATTTCTAAATTTTCAATTAATATACCATCAACATTTTTAAGGTCAGAATTTTATATAGTCAATTCTTTTATAGTGCAGCTTTTCAATATTGGAATTATATTTTAACATTATATGAGTGATAACTTTTAAATTTGGATGTCTTATAAGAATTCTATATTTTTTAGCTTGCTACTATTCAATATTTGTAGTTCTCCATTTTTAATCTTATTTTATAACTTTTAAGTTATAGTGAAATTGTATTCAGCTTACTCTAGATTGACTTGTAATTTTATTCATCAAGCAATATGTGGAGTGTGTGAATAATTTCTATAATTAAGTAAATCATTTTGTTATAAAAATTGTGAATACTTTTATTATTCATTATGTTCGTGGGTTTAATGTTTTGTTGAGATACATTTAAGAAATATGAAATAACTTAAAAATTCTTGATTAAATTGATACAGAAATTATTTTATAACACTTACATAAAAAGTCTTTTGAAGAGATTCTGTAGAGATATAAAATGACTCACTTAATTCTGTAGAGATATATATTATCTCTTCAAATGACATTTTATGGTTTAAAATTAAATGGGTAATCAATATTATTATGAAAAATGGCTACATAGTCAAACGATATTTTTTGTAATTTGATAATAAAATGACTCACTTAACTGTAACTTTATCATCAGTACTAAGGCTCAATTCAATCATTCCATCTTCATCTCATAAATCATGACAATCCACAAATCCTCACTTAGTTATACATAACGTTACCTCACACTAATCTCAACATCATACCTCATCTTCTAGGATTGTCACTCTGAATAGCCTCCTCAGACAACCTAAGTTAATTCGGCACTTGAACTAACATTATTGACCTTGAAAGTTATCTTTGTAACTATCTTTGGGATGGCTGGTATGAATCTTGGGACTAGCGTGTCAGCGGCAACGCTTAGTGCTTCTAAGTTTAGAGCAGGGAACAATGTCATAACTCTTTAATTAGTTTTTCCTATTCAGGCTCATTTACTCTTCAAAGCGAAATATCTGCAATATATTAACTGCATAAAATCTGTGTTTGTGTTTTGTTGTTTTACATAGTAAGTTCTATAGGGATTTCTTCCTGAATTACAGGGAGTGAAAGCAGGATTTTGTTCTAATTTATTTAAAAATTGACTAATTCTCTCCTTTCAGTACTATTGTGGGGCTGATACCAGTGTTGGGCAGGTATATCCGGCTTTCGTTTCGGCTTTTATTTCTAAGGCTTCTTCAATATTACCTTTGTGTTACAATATATAAAAATAAAAAATGTACAAATGCTAATTAAATTGATATTCTGGTTTAGTTGAATTATAAGACATCATTAAAGCTTATTCTCATTTGATGAAAACACCATAATACTCATTCACATTTTAAATATACATACATTCATATTGTACTATTTTAATAGTGTGAATGACCAAACTACTGGCTATAAGATGGAGTAGCGTGACTTATGTTAGAGTGATAGCTTGGACCTGTATTGGCGTTCTGGAGTGAAAAAATACTATAATATTATGTTTATTATTAACTAGATTTTTTGTATCATATATAATCTGTAACTTTTAATTTGTACAGTTGGGAAGGTGGAAGAGTGAAAATATTGTACAGAATGAATTGATGCAGTATAATATAATAGATAATAATATAAGACCTACATGATATACTAAAAATTTTATATCACTTCAGACTAATTCCTCCACTTTAAATCCTCAAATTTCATATTTCAATAATTCAATATCAGTAACCAAGGTATATTTTGAAACTTTAAATAACATTTTTGTATTAGGTATTGTGTATATAAGTGATTGATACGTAGTGGTCTAAAGAGATTGTTGTACTTACTTTATGTGTAATAGTAACAGTTGTTAATAGATATCATTTCGTTATGTGATATAACACAGTTTTTATTACTTCACACTACTATAATAAAGAATTTTTAATACTAGACTTTTAATACTCCTCTGGTTCAAGTAATTGAAAATATTAACCAAACTTTAGAATTTATTTCTTAACCATCTATATGATATGTGTTAAACATTGTTACGGTATTACTCTTCGAGACCATGAGCTATTATAACTGTCTTACCACAGCTGCTCGATCCATAATTTATATCTTTCTATCTAAATATATAAATATTCAATAATTCGAATATTTTTAAGTTTTAGCAGTATTTTGCTTAGTACTATAATGACTTAAGTTGATTTTAATAATGTTTACACATTATATTTAATTTTATATCATAGAAAAGTTAAAGTTTTGTGTAATTTGGCATTTAGCATTTGAAGTGGTAATTGGAAAAACTTTATTATATTTATTAAACCTTGTATAAGTATATGCTACAGTATGGAATTGATCAAATACATCCTACAATTTTTCACTCTTCCGGCTTCCCAACTGTATATACTAACTGTATTATCATGTTTTAAATTTAGTTATTATATAATATTATTATATAATATTTTCTTATATAATCAAACTGAAATTGCAATAATATGAACTTGAACTGAATTACTGAATTATAAACAATACATGTATTATCAAAAGCAAAATATATTTCTGTTTTAAAATGTTGTCAAAATTAATGCTCATGAATTCCACTTGTTAATACATTTAAATATAACAATTGAACGGCTTTAAATTCCTCCTTTTCAACTTTTCATTTGTCCTCGAAACTTCCTTGGTAATCTGGAACGAAATATTCTTCGTTTTCGAATCCCCTCCTCTTTTCTTCGTTCAAATAAATCGGAATTAAATCGAACGGGTCTATTTAAAGGAAAAACGCGTCAATCGCTAGTTTTTCTGAGATGTCAATGACCGGAAAGTTACCCGGTGGTAAGGACTTATTAATTGAACAACTGTTTTAGTAAGTATGCGGTAGAAGATTAATTGAGTTGAGAGGTTTATTTTATGTTATTAATTTTGTTGAAACGAAATAATGTTAAGCTTGTCAGTATTTCCACTTCGCAAATAATTAACAAAATTCTCGAAAACGACTTCAACCATTTAATAGGTAAATTACTATTTTTGTGTTCAATATATATTAAAACATATTATTCGTATTTTAAATCACTTTATTCATTTTTTATAAATGTGTGTGTACCCTCTTATGTCATTTTATTCACTAATATGCGTTTTATAACACTCTGGACACAAATGATATCCTTTGCACGAACACACATATCTGCTATTACATTATTTGCAGCCGACACATTACGCACTTACTTTTATATATACATGATAGTGTTTATATGCTTCTATTACTGGTCCTTTAATTGGGCTTACTACTGGTTGGTTACAACCTTCAATTTTTCGTGGTGTAGCTTTAATTTCATATTTTGTTAGATTTATTTTCATTTAATCAATTATGCTTTCAACATAATCCGTTATTTTAATTTCTTTATATTCTGGATACAATAATTTCATCAAAGAAAACCCATTAACTAATATTACTTACATAAAATAAATAAACATCCTTGTGGTCCAACGAGTACATCGTCCTGGAAACTTAATATTTTTTGTAAGTTGGTCTACGTAATCAACTCCTTTATAATTATTATTGTAGTAACGAACTATTTCAGGTTGTTCTCTGGGAATACCACGAGAACTTACAAATTCTTACATTTAACAGGGTTATTTCACAAATTTTGATTTTGTATATATCATGGTTAAAATTTTCTACTTTTTGCATTACCATTAAAGGACGTTTACATCTTTAACTAGAACTTATTTAGTCGTTTTCTTTAGTTTTACTTCTTTAAACACAGGATATTAAACAACTTAATTCAATTACAACTTCTCTAAATTTTATGATAATTCTTTACCAAGTCTTTACCGTCTAAATTTGTATCGATTTCTTCTTCAGGTTAATCTAATAACAATTTAATATGACCATAACAGACATTCGAATGTATTTCCTCCCATTCTCTGCAAGACATTCCAACTTCATCAGCTATAAACTAATTGCGTATTTTAGTGTTCTTAGACCAATTATCTTAGACAGATCCTCGCTCTTTACCTGATATCATCATTGTAAATAGTATCATTAAGTATTTATCGCATTCTGATTTAGTTAATCTAGAATGCCCTCCATATTTCTACATTTTTCTTACTTCAGTCAAAGTTTTAATGTTATTGTAGAATTATGGAGTAAATAATTATGTATGGGTTTCATAGATGCTTTCATTCATTGTTGGCATTATTTTTGTTAGGTGCGAAGTGGAAATACTGACAAGCTTAACATTATTTCGTTTCAACAAAATTAATAACATAAAATAAACCTCTCAACTCAATTAATCTTCTACCGCATACTTACTAAAACAGTTGTTCAATTAAGTTCAAAAAATAATGGATAATTTTGATTCTTAGGAGGAGGAGACATCATGGACAGACGACGGCAGACCATGCGCAGGATCCACCAATGCATTCTGAATTGAGAGTCGGATATTGACTGGATGTAAGAAGGCTATTTGAGAATGTGCTTGAATATGCGCTGCATTTCCTGCTGTTTTTACTAAATTTGAATGAACTAGCTTGAAATCTGCTTCACGGACAAATTTGGAATGAAATTCTTCTAAATTAGCACATAATCCTTGTTATAGGCCGTGCAAAACTCCCAAAGCACTATAATCTCCACACGATTCCACTTGTGATTCTGACGAATTTACACATCCAAAGTCTTCTTGAGCACATTCGCATAATATGATTTACATTGAGAAGCGGTACGCGATGGAATTTACACAGCAATGTGTTCCCAGTCTATTTTCTTTTCATATTTACGGTTGTTTTCAGTAATTATAGTTAGCTTATCTATTTCATTTTAACTCCAAGAAATTTTTTTCATATGTTTGATGTGGAATTAAAATAGTTTTCTATATATTGTATTTAATTTAAACTTTGAGTTTTACTTGATTTGTAATATGTAAGTGTAATATGTAAGTGCGAAAAAGTAAAAATAAATATTGAATTGAGCCTTAGTACTGATGATAAGGTTACAGTCATTTTATAAAGTAATAACCAGTCTATTAATTGCTTTTATTTGAATTATTTGAATTATTAAAATATATATTAGTTTTACTTGGATAGTAAAATAACTAGTATATATTTATTTTTTGCGTTTAGATGTATTGTTGGATTGTTGCTGTTGAGTGAGTCATGTTATTAATTACACGGAATTGAATAATTCAACACTTACCTGCCTGTTATTTTATTTTATTTGATGCGTTAAAATAATACTATTAAAAGTACTATTAAAAGTAACAATAATACATTATTACTAATTAAGATGCGTAATAATATTTAATCCACTCCAAACGACCGATCAAGTTAAATAATACAGAAAATAGAACAAAGCATTCGATCAATTATTTCTTGATTTATTGGTTAAAGCGAGTGAATAGAGATCCATATCTTTCGCCGATTTCGTGAAAAATAAGTGCGAGGATATAAGCAAAGCAAAAACTCTTGAAATATATTAAACTGATACTTATTAGAAAAGTTCATCGTTTTTAACTAATCAATAAGAGTGATTTTATTTTAATAATTATTTTAACTATAAAGAAATTACTAATACTACTTAACGTCATATGAAAAAGCTCAAATACATAGATAAATATAATATATAAATAATATTTAAGATTATTTAAGATCGAAATGACACAGTTAATATTTTATTCACCAGTTCAATTCTTAAACAAAACGAACGAACATATTTGTGATTATTGTGAGTTTAACAATATTTTCGTGGAGCCTTGTGGTATATTTAGTTTTTATGCGCTTATACTTAACTATAATGTTCTTTCTTTGTTTAATCTTTAGTATTTGGGTTTAAGAAATCTTAACTGCTTTGTAACGTCTGTAAATGAAAATGTCTTTGGGTAACATAGCTTTTTAACCCAATAAATACGATTATCTAATATTTTAGGCTGTTATTCTTGCAATTAGGATTCATAATATTGATGTAAGTTAGATTCTTTAATTTCAATGCTGCGTCCGTATAAATAATTTATTATTGTTCGCATATAAATTTCCAAATTTTCAATTTAATTATCAGATATATTCAAAACTACTAAAGTTCTCATGGTTTAAATTCCCTCCAATGACTTTATATGGTAACTATTTAAAGTTAAACTATGTAAATTCAAAGGAGAATTGAAGAGGCTGATATTCTCACATTTTATAAAGATAAGTCTGTTACAATTTTCATATTATTGTGTAAATCCAAATTCAAACATCATCTTATCATCTTACTCTGAAAGAGATTTTCCATTGCGATCAATATATGATATAACAAATTATTTATATTTTTCTGTTTAATATTATACATAATTGTCTTTAAATGCTTTGTATGAAAGTTGTTATTTTGTATTTAAATCTACAACAAATTAATATGCGTTTTAACTGTTTTTGCCTTTTATCAATTATAATTGATATAAAGTTATGTAGTTCACGTCAAGAATATTTTGGAAACCTATCCATTCAAAATTAGCTTTTTTCCATTTAAGAAGTTATTCAAACTCACAAATATAATTATTTTGCAGATTAATGAACTGAATTTATTCTGTATCTGCGAGATTTGCTATACTTAAAATTTTGTTCTCTGAAAGATTTAACATTTTTAATTAATGACATAATTTAGGAGTTTGTGATATCATATTATTTTCCAAATTCACAACTTCAATGTTCAAACAGTTTTGAAGGATCGAAACATCTTTAATTTTATTAATGTATTAAGAGAAGAAATAATCTTGATTTTATTACAATGAAGTTACAGTTATGTACCTAATGCTGCAATTGATGTTATCTTGTTGTTGTTAAGTGCTAAAATAGTTATATCGGTCATGTATTTTATACTTGAAATATCATTAAGTATATTATTTGCTATTGATGCTTCATTTAGATTAAGTCTTCCAAACTTGAAATATTGTTAATATTGTTATTGTTGAGGAATAAATATTCTAGTTATTACAAATTTTTTAGAGAATCAATTCTACAAATTTAGTTACATGATGCATCGAGAAATTCTAGGTTTATATTTTCATCCAATGCTTGGATTGACTGTATTAAATTGTTATTAATGAAAAGTTCTTTTATTTTTGTGTTGGATTTGAGTGCGTCGATGCATATAATTTAATTATGTTGTAAATTTAAACGGACCAGTTCTTTCATTTCCTTGCAGGTATTAATATTGGTAATTTTATTATAGCTGAGGTCAAGATGAGTGATGTTCTCTCCTGTAAATTTTGTGATTGTTAGTGATCTGCTTGTTCTATGATAGATGAAAATGACAACATAATTTCATTGTTTATATTTATAATATTTGAAGCTCAATATTTAACAAATTTATTAATTTTGCAATAAACTCTGGAAATTATAGCATTAATTATCAATTTATCATGTTATCTAACACATTGTTACTAATTCGTAAGTATAAGAAGTCATATGTACACGTATAACTCAATTCAGTTTAATATAACTCATATATTATATAATTCGTATATTTAGTGAAGTTAGACGATATTTAAGTTAAAATACGTAAGCATTTATATAATTTTAGTATATTATAGAATTAAGTTTTCCTTTTAATACTTTTAATTGTTGCTCTCATCAATATTATTCAAAAATAGTTTTACATTCAAATATTTTTATTTATACCGCCTGGCTCATATTCTAATATTTTCAATCTTTCTTTTCTTTTGATGATGTTTGGTGTGGTATATATTATTATTAATCAGTAATTAAATCACAAAATACATCTGTAAATACGACCAAAACAATCATAAATACCACAATGCAAATAGCAACTGCGATTCCAGCGCTCGCACCGGCCGATAGCTAAAATGTTTCTGCTTTTACTATATGCTCTTTAGTTTGCACCAAAAAATTCCTCGTCAACATGTAGTTATATCCATTTTCTATTTTCTCCTCAAGAATCTCTTTGCCGTGAATAACGTAGCACTCTTTGGTGTTGTGATTTTCGCAATACAGAGCCAGACATGTGATGTTATCTTTTTAACATGAATCTGCTTAGCAATCTTTTTACCGAACTCCAGTCAGAGGTGATACACAGTCAGCAACTTTGCAAAACTCGTTCTGAAGCAGAATTTGGTTCTCGTCGTAGCAATTAACTTGAAGCTTATTTTGTCTTTTAACACAGTTCGGCAATATAGAAGTCAAGTACATTTCTGTTTAGTAGGTGCTGCTATTTTGTATTCTTTACGTACTGATAAAAGTTATTATCTTTGATGTAATATGACACATCTGAGAACTCGGTCAAGTTGAAGCTGAGTATTATTTTCTGATATCCGTTTCCAACGAGTCTCTGGTAGGCGCTATCAGAAGCGATTAATGGGAGAACTCCGTCATTGTTAGCACATAAAGCATAAACAGCATATATGAGTTGAATAGCATATATAAGTTTTCCGCATTCTACAAAGTCGATATACGCTTTATTTTCTCGTTCTAAATGACCCAAGCGTAATTTTAAACTTTATGAGTGACTAAACTCCACAATGTTTTGTAATGAGATGATGAAAAGCATATTGTGAAGTAGAATGTTAAACATTAATTTACTTTAAATAGATATTTATAACACAAATATCTACAGATATTTGTAGATTGTAAATACAGTCAGTCCAGATTGAGAATGCACTTTTTGTGAATAAAAGGACTAAAAAGTTTTTGTTCTGTTAGGGTTGTTATTTATACGGAAAGATACGGCAAAACAAAAATCATACGTACGGATGCTATATACGGAATAGCGATTTTTCCCGTATATATTTCACTATTTTGTCATAAAAGTGAGTGGAAATGTTACATTTTATCATTATTATTACTATTAAAACATAATACTATTAAACTCCACTTTAATATAATAAAATATTCTTCAAAATACGATTCTTTTTAAAACGCTTGGGTTTGAATTATTAACGACTGAATTTCATGCATATTCAGAATTTATACGTAAAGACTGACTGAAAATAAGAGTATTTAGCTTTAAATTAGATCAAAAAATTCTTAAAAATATCAAATACCGTAATTATAAGGTTATAATTGATAATAAAATGTTTTTGTAAGACAAAAGGCAATAATAGATTCTTAACTGCAATTAAAATATTATTTCATGAAGTAATGTATTCCTAACATCCATTAGTAACGAGTTAATGTCTAAATCATGCCTCAATTTTACCTTGCTATAATTTTAAAGTATTGTCATTTCACTTATTTAATTCTATTCAGTGAATATAGTATTATATTTTAGATTTTGGTAGTAAAAATTGAATAAAAATATAGTAAACATTATGTAACGTGTGTATTACACTATATTAATATTAATAAGATATAGTATATCATAAATATACATTTATAACTATAATAATATCGATATCAATTAAAATTATCTTAAACACTATCTTAAACACTATAAAATGAAATTAAAACTAGACCAATCAAATAATATGCTAACATTAATGCTCAAATTTAGGACTCCAGAGTATATGTGTATCAGAAATAATTATTTGTATTTAGGTTTTAAGCGATATATAATGTATTGTGGAGCGGGAAACATATATAAGTGTAAGTAATATGTTGTAAATATAATTATTATAACATTACTAGGATAAAATAATTTAATACTTTTTTGAAAAATGATCTATTTCACAACAATTTATACGGAAAATACTATTTTATACGGTATGTCTGCGTACTATTCCGTATCATTTTTATACGGAAAACGATTTTTCCCGTATATTCCGTATAAATAACAACCCTATGTTCTGTATAACTAATTATTGTATCTATATTGACTATTGTTTATAATAGGTTTCCAACAACTACAATATGTACTTCAAAAATTCAAATTATTAAAATATTGAGTATTTAATATAACTTCACTAATAGTAGTCGTACGCCTATAACAATATTATGGTAAAGGTTTAACATTATATGCATATACACAACAGAGTAATCTTCTTCTAATCAATCTTAGTGCTTACATAAGCCAAATTCTACCATATTTTGACTGTTTTCATTTGTAATGCCTGGACAAGCATTTGATACGTAATAACTTGTAATGAGTTGTCCCAATGATGTCGATTAAGTCTTTGAACAATATCATAATAAACGTAAGGAATTCATTGACAATGCCACCAAAAAATTCGAAGCGAACCTTACTATTTAAGCAAATAGAGCCTAAGAATACTCTAATGATTCTAGGAAACCCAAACTGGAACTCATCAATATCGCACACATGAGTTTATTAAGCAGTCGAATCTTAACCAATGAATAATTCGATTTAACATGCCAAGTTATTAGTTGTTATGCAAAATCATCACATGTACTGTAAAGGTATGAACGATTTGACAAAGTAAATACACAATGCTCAAGTAAGCAATATCATCAATATAATTGATAAAAACACAACCTAATGGTATGTAAAACAGCTAGACAAGTTCATGACGACGAATAATCCAAGTTATAACCAGATATAGTCACCAAAGATAATCAAAGATAATCAAACCTTTGATTTCTCAGTCAGACCCACTTGCTATGTACAAAACAAAAATCGATAAATCTTAAACATCTATACAATAACAGTAACCTGAAAATCAGAACTATCATGCATAGGATAAAACACAAAAAATGAACAACTCAATAAAATACGTGAAAGCCACACGTTTTAGATAGTTTAGTCTCATAAATTTAGATAATTTCAGAAAAAGATTATAAAAAATATAAAAAAAATGTTTTATAATTTGGAAAAATATAAACACTATAACTTCACCAGAAATAAATTCTAATTAAAACAGACCGCCACCTTTAATGACAACTTAATATTAAATTGTAAATATAACATAACATATCATAACACTTCAGAGAATGCAATAAATAATAGACCTTAATGAATATATTTTGATAAGAATAAGTATACAGTAGCTGTAACATCTTATAACCACCATATCCACACCCATCATCTCTGAAAAGTTAATAACCTAACATGTAATAATGTTATATAAATATTAATAGCACAGTAATAACACGATAAAGTATAAAACAATACTATCATTTCTGAATTGATATAATTTGAAGACATCTCAAAAAATTAACACTAAAAATATAGCGTCCTTTATGTACATAGTTACAGAAGTAAAGAACGCATTAAAATGAAAATATCATTTTAAAATGTTCCTGTGATTGAAGGAATCGATTATTGAGTGGATGTTTTTGAGATGTACCAAAAGAGTGAGCCGATAGATATCATAAAGATTAATAAATATGTAGCATTAATATAAACTACAAGTACAATTAATTTATATTTGTCACATAATTCAATAATTGTTATCATTGTTAAAATATTATTAAAATCTAAAAAACTACTTGTAAATAAACCTAAATTTATGGTAAATATATTCATCTATAATAATTCAATAATTGTTACCTTCCTTTTTAGCCATAGATTATAAGAATATACTTCTGTCTTGACACGGTATTATCACTAACCACCATTGTATTTTTTGAATATTTTATTGAAAATTGTATGTTCATTCCAAAATATATATCTTAGTAAAATTTGCACAATATTAGTAAGTTTAAAGTAAAAAATTATATCAAAGTAGAATAGTAAGCTTCCCATTTGTCTAATAAATCTGCTGCATACATATGTTATTTTATTAATAATACGTATATATATATATATCTCACTTCCTCGAGACGGCACAAACAGACTTCATTGAGACTTTCGAAAGTAAAACATAGGCTCTCGCACGCCTTTCAAAACGGGCTCAACCCGTCATTTATGCCCACTCAGTAAAGACCCAACAGGGTCCTCACGGAGTCGTCAGCGGTAATAATACGTATATATATGTTTACTATACATACCATAACATGAAAAACATCAAAAAATTTTGAGTAGGAGTGAAATAGAGTATATATTTGAATATATCAATATAAATGCACGATGTTTATTTTTTATTTTATCTTAAATATAATTATATTTTTGAGTAAAAAATGATTATTTTTTAATAGTAATTTTCTTAATAGAACATATACCCCAAATTTCTGCTTTACTAACTTATATCAACTTTATGGTTTTAATAGTAGATTCATAGCTATTAGTTTAAGGCTATATTTCACAAAATCACTAAAAATAGCAAAATTGAGTAGTTTTATCTTACGTGATCTATAATACCTACAGTTGAATAGAGAATACCATTTTAATACCGAATGAAAATAGTTTAATTTTTTCGAATTTATGAGTTGTAAATCTCAACAAATATACAACAAACTAAATAATATAGATTATATTAGTGATAATATATTAGTTAATATTAATTTACCTACATTAAGCCGACTGAAAACTAGTTTGTGTAAATCATAAAATATTCAATGAATTACACAAATACTCAAGTACATAATCTATTAAGTTATAATTTATATAGTTATATACCATCTTGAAATAATATTCAGTTAGCTTCCAATTAGCTTCTTCAAGATCAAAATTATTTATTGTAATTAATATTGAATTTCGAAGTAATAGATGCAAGTAATATTAATTATAGTAATATTTATAAACATTGATGTTATATGTAATATATTATAATATAAATGCTTGTTGTATTCTAGTTGTTCATAATTTGAGTGATCTAAATTTCGATTCTGGATTTGATGGATATGGAGTGAAATTAAAAAGTGAACTATATACAATCTCTCACTAATACATATATTATATTGGTTTGCTTCTATTTTAATTTTTTGAAAAAACCCTATGGTCCTTTTAACACTTTGAGTGAGGTTCGATAACAAAAAGTCCGCAAAGTAGGTGGTGTAGAGCTTGACATACCACCTTTAAAAACCTATTTCACTGACGTATACTGATTTATAACCTTACACTCCAGAAATTGAATTTTGATCAAATGCCATTTTGAGTGAAATAAAATATTTTAATTCCTCAGAAGCTGATCTTATAATGTAATTTAAAACCGTCTGGAAATTTTTAGCTGCGAGATATAAGGGTGATAGCTGGTATTCTGTTAGTTTCCACCTGTAACTTGCTTGGTAAACTTGAGCCATAAATGAAGCCAAGAGGTATTGATTTAGTTTTATCCTTCTAATTAATTCTTGTATTTATTCCTTTCCTACGATGGCTTGGTCCAATTGAAATTAAAATGAACTGTTTAGAATCAATTGAGTTGGTAGGGCTATTGAATACACGGTTACATGTGATGACGAAAGTTATAGTAAGCAAAACAGAGTGAATGAAATCCTGGCAGAATTTTATGAAAATCGTAAAATTTTAGATTATGCTGTTCAACTTGAACAGCAGAAGGCCTAAAAATTATACACTAAGAAGTGTAAGTCAACATAGTTCCAATGCTGGAAAATAAGTAGACCTAAACGGATGAAAAATTGATCTTTCTACAAGTGCTTGCCTGAACAAAATGAAGTTAGCTCAGTCAGTGATTCCACGTTTATGAAGAAGTTGTTTCTTAGTTTACCTAAAGAAGAGACATCGATGCAATGGAACAACATTAATTTATTGTTCTGCTTCAAAGTCAGGTTTTTGAGTTTCTCGTATTACAGATTGAAGCTGTATTTACTATTCTTGTGAGAGATTATTTTCGTAGCCAATATTATATTTATTCATTTGACGCTGCAAAGTTGCTTCAGGTAACTATTATTTAATCACGAAGTTCATTAAAATTTTAGTGAAAGTGAACTGACTACAAACTTGTTCAACTATTATGAATAGAATATCTGGTAAAGCTAAGAATTTGTTATAAGAAGAAGTTCATTGTTGCTAATTTCCAATAAATATTCATCTCCTCGAATTTACCATTACCATTTTCAAAGCTATAAAATTTAGATAAATTATCTTCAATAACATTAATATTGTCCTGACACTGTAAAAAGAACTATGCAGGTCCAAACTTTCCTCTCATAAGTCTCGAATAGGTCGAATGCTAAAATTAGAAATCGTGAAATAATTGCAAAAGCTAATATAATTAGTACAATAAATGATTGCACCCTGATCTAAGGTATCTGAAACTGAAATAGAAACCTTTGTTATTGATTAATTTCAAATTTCTTCTGTCGAACATCATCAACTTCATGGTGTGGAAAATTAATTTTTGGGTACGTTACCACCTATGTGTGTATAATATAATACAAGTACTCACTGAAAGTTCTCTTTGTGATTCGAGGGGCTCAACCCTCACCCTTAGTGTTAAGATTAACCCCGGATTTTGACCATTCAGAAATAATTGCAATAACTCATTTATTTAATCGGGTTCTAACTCGGTAAAAAATCAAGTTATGTTTCTTTTTAAGAATTTGTCAAAATCAAAAATTGTTAAAGCTCTGGAAACTGGGATGATCCATCACTTGTAAGAAACTTTAAAGCTCAGATTTAAATCTCTTATTGTTGGAACCGAAGAATTCCAGCTATGTCTGGCCGTATTTACAGTGGTGGGCCCTCGAAATGCTTTTTTGAATTAGGAAGAAGAATGAAGTTTATTATTTGAATCTTACTTATATCACTGCCCGGCTCAATAATGAGTGTGTTCTCCCTCCTCATCAATACACTCATTAACTCTATTTACTATTGATTTGTAAAGTGCTTCAATCACATCAAGGCCTGGTTGAGCCTTGGATAGCTGTGCTACAATAATTAACGTATATAACTCTGTATATACTTCAATAATAAGTTTCAACTTTACCTAACGTTGTATAATTTAACAATCAAGAAAATTGATTTCTCATTATGAAATGGAAGTGGAAGATCATAAGTAAAATAACTGTTGTTTTAGAGTAGCATCAATATATTATTTAATGCTGGGCCCGACTAACCCACTTGATTCCATTCTTCAAGAAGCAAAAATGCATTCATTATTTGAATATTGAGAATGAAAGCGACTGTAACTACCTGAATTATAATTCTAATTAAGCGAAGTACCAATACTTCATCTTGAGCTCCCGGTTGAGATTGAAAGAAAAAGTCCTCCATTGTTTTTCGTGATTAAGAAATACCTAAAATCGTTCAAATTGACCCAGTTGAAGATGAACACCGAGGTCCTCTGCAGGTCCAGTGCTTGCGCTACTAGTTATAAATTACATATTGCGTCCGTATACCAATCATTGGATCCTCTTATTCTTTTCTCAATCAGGCTTAACTACCATATATTTTCGAGATAAAATCTTTCATAAATTAGTT
Source organism: Hexamita inflata (assembly GCA_963988835.1). Lineage (NCBI taxonomy): Eukaryota > Fornicata > Diplomonadida > Hexamitidae > Hexamita > Hexamita inflata. Next base: position 43,472 of record CAXDID010000779.1, on the reverse strand, counting down.
TTGTTGACTAAAACGTAGAAATTACACAGGGACATCTTAAACAAGTGATATAACTAGTTCAGATTGGTACAATATTTTATGAATTCATCCGTTGGACCCAGAAATGAAGAGAATACAAACGCTTCAGAACTGCCTAAGTTTGTTAAGTGAATTAGTTGACCTTCCCTACACATCTTCTACCGCGTTTATTTTTGTCATTGCCGTCCTTTTATTGCATGTGGTAATTTCTATTTTTCCTTTTTGGAATATTAAATACCGACTTTGAATAGTCGATTATGGTCTAATACGATCGAAATCATATTTTTGGCCCTCTTGTGTTAATGAGTAGTTCATGAATAATCTCCAACTTGAGATTATTTATTGGAATTTGTCATCCGCATTAGAAGTGGCAAAATATTTTAATATATAATTACTCACATAGTAAACAAGAAAAAGCAATTCCACCTCCCATAACTGTAGGTAATACGATTATTTTATTGAAAATGAGCATTTTATTAATGATGTGGAAACATTAACAAAAAAATGAATTATTTTGATCGCACATTTTTAATAACAATTTAAACATATATTCAAATGGAAGAAATTCTTCAAAAACGCACAAAATATAATGTATATATGTATATATGATATTAAATAGTTACCAGATACTTAGTTACCTGATATTTAAAAGAGGTAAAATCACACATAGAAGACTAAAACATAATTAAAAGCAAACAACTTTAATTAAATTAAAGCTGTTACATAAATGAGAAAGCAGAATCACTTAAATTGGAAACAAAGATGAAAACATTTAAATACACTGGAATATTATCAACCACAAGATAATCGAACAGCAACAATCCAACAATACATCTAAACGCAATAAATATTATTGCGTTACTGTAAAGTCTCACAGGTACAGAGTCTCACAAATAGAACAGAGTACAAATGACGAATAGACTATTGATTTCCAAAAGCTTATTCGTGAGATATTGAGTGGTAGTAGTTTAGTCCTATTTGCCAACCACTTTGTTCTATTTGTGATAACCTTTGTAATTCATCTGTTTAATCAATTTTAATTCTTTAATTAAAAAACGCGCACCACCCCACTACTTGGTTAATGATTAGAAACATTACATAATAGACTGTTCAATGATAATAATCGATTTAGATGCAATAATTTATAAGAAACTATTCGACTAGAACGTTTTTGAAGTTTTAGGAATAATTTAATAAAAAATATAACTATTAATATTGATGAGTGATTTTAATTGAATCTTAACAAAAGACTAATAAAATAAATTATATTTATGATGTTCTGACCTTTTGTTATCAACAAAAAGATCTCCAAAACAAACTCCATTAGCCCGAAAAAGCTAACGGAGATTCTGTGAGGAGGTTTGACGTGTGATAACACCACGCGAGATATTTGGTTAGAGAGGAATGCTGTTGGTTTCTTATTGATCATCGTTTAGAAAGGAAAGGAAATATGATCATCAGAGAAAAAGGGTGACCAGTATATTTAGAAATATTATATATTTAACTGTTGTTTTATTTATAAACAACTAGTTATCTTCTGTTCAATCAAAGTGTTTTCATAAGCCAAATCACATTAGACTATTTTCATATCATAAATATGTTTCTGAGATTCATTTTAAAAACGCTGAGATTCAAAAATAGTTAGATATAGTTCAACCACAAGTAGTGCTCTGAAATGCACCAAAATACTCCACGCTCCATAGAATTATAAATCTGTTGTAGTTCTCTAAAACATTTGTTCTTTACCAATTATATATTTGATAATGATAGATTCATGTTCGCTGGATACTGCTGAGCTAAAATTGCATCGTTATGTTTAACGAGAAAGAAATGAACCGTATGACTAAACTACAATTACTTTGAGAAATTTATTCTAAAACACCCCTCACTTGGATCTCTTTTACTTTTTGTTAAGAATCACACTGAGCCATTCGAGCCCTTGATAGAGACCTTCTCCTGTCTTTGCGCAACACGCTTGGGCGTGCCAGTCGCGATTGCGAAAACTGTTCAACTCCAGCTTTTCGGAAAGATCGGACAACGACATCGCCTTTGGAAGATCTTATTTGTTGGCGAACACCAAAAGAGAAGCGTCTTTAAGCTGGTCTTCAGTCATCAGCTTTTGAAGTTCGTCTCTTGCGTCTTGTATTCTAAGCGGATCTTTATCTGCTGAGTCGACCACATAGATAATTGCATCAGTGTTTTGGTAGTAGTGAACCCACAACGGACGGATAACATCTTGACCGCCTACATCCCACATGGTGAACTTGATGTTTTTGTACTCGACCTTCTCCACGTTGAAGCCAATGGTGGGAATGGCGACGACCGCTTCGCCTAGGCTAAGTTTGTAGAGGATTGTAGTCTTACCAGCTGCGTCGAGACCTACCATAAGAATACGAATATCCTTCTTAGAAAAGAGCTTGCCGAATATTTCGGAAAATTGTGAACCCATTTGTAACTGGAAGGAAGTGGGCGAAGTTGATTGGGTTTCATAAAATGTTATTATCTACCCTTTTCAGCGTGTTTAAATATTTTTTCCAATTCAATAGAAATACAAATTATAGCACGTTTGATGCAATCAAAAGTAGTAATGTGCTCAGAAACTCATAAATGAAGTACATAGCCATGTAAATAAAGGCGACCTAGCTATTGGCTCAAAGAAACTCACTGACAGCAAGGTGGTTTTTTAGTGTGAATTCGATTGGGTTGGAGTGAAAACTTTCAGATATTCTAGAAATGCAGCGCATAGTCATATTTTCTAGTTTTAAAACCGAGTCAATTTTCTGAGATTCATTTTAAAAACGCTGAGATTCAAAAATAGTTAGATATAGTTCAACCACAAGTAGTACTCTGAAATGCACCAAAATACTCCACGCTCCATAGAATTATAAATCTGTTGTAGTTCTCTAAAACATTTGTTCTTTACCAATTATATATTTGATAATGATAGATTCATGTTCGCTGGATACTGCTGAGCTAAAATAGCATCGTTATGTTCACTATACTCTGAGTCCTGTAAGTTTTGTTACAGTGTTTTGTTAAAGGAAGATTAAATAAAGTTAAAATATATTGTTCACAAGTCTTCAATTTCGATAGCATCTGCATCGAATATAGTACCACTATCATTTTAAACACTAATTCTAAGTTTCTATATATTATCGTAAAACAACTCAAAGGACAGACTTAAATTAAAATCGCTCCAGAAATTTCCTTAAATTTTAGCTTGTTAGATCTATGTATTTCTGTCCTATAATGCTATCATTATGTGATTAACGTTCGAGTTCGTTGTGGAAATATGAAAAGTGTCTAGTGGTGTTTTCATCTGAGAAATAGTACTATTTAGTGGTTTAATAAAACTAAGAGATGGTAGTGGAGATCTTATGCCTTGGTGTGAACACCGCGAAGCTTGACGTTTGTTGGTAACTAAATTCATTCTGAAGTGGATTTAAAATTCTGAAGTATTATTATTCTTTTGACAATTTTCCATATTAATTATTCTGAAAAATTCGAATTGTTTAGTTTAAAAATAGTACAATTTTAAATCGCAAATACAATTAAATATAAGGTAATCATGTGATCAATTTTAGTTATTCGGAAATGTAAAATCATTTTAATTATTTATCCATCTATCTTTTAACAATCAGTTCAATATGGTAAATGTGTTATTTAAGTTGTTTAACAATCTTTTTGAAGATATATTTAACTCATTGCGAACATCATGATATTATAGAAATCAGAATTCATTCGTGTGGCTTTCGCCTTCGACTTGAACGTGGCATCTTTCAATACCAAGTTCTCCTTCGTAGCAGCTTTGAATATAAAGTGAAAGTGTGCGTGCTTCTTGTAGTGTTGTATTATCATTCACTTTTAAAGTCATTTCTAGCACCGTTTGCTACCCGCTTTAGTAGCCGATGAAGCTTTAAACTTCTTTAATGTCAGGCCTGAATTGGTGAATCAGGCGCATCAAAAGATCTTCAACTATTTTCTCCTCTTCTACGTGCCCTGAAAGTTATTTCATTTGGTTGATCGCGCTTCCTGTCCAGTTCAGGAATATGTAAATGCTGATCATGATTGAAAATATCGGGTCGCACAGCCCCCACATTCCTTTCAGATTCGAGCTCAGCATCGCACTTATTAGTACCAATGAGTTTGACATGACATCGTTCCTACTATCGTCCCTGTATGCGAGAATTGCGTCCTGTTCAAGGGGGTTCTGCTTGGCCGCTATGTGGCACCCAATGCAAATTGATAATTTCAGGAATATGGTGAAGATAACAATTCCCATCGGAATGTAGTGTGTCAAAGATCACTAATATAATCTGGCGTAATTTACGGAGTGATGTCTTTATGATGTTCACTGATGTCTTTTTGATGTTCTGACCTTTTTATCACCTTTATCAGGTGGTTCAAATTATAATATTTATTTGTAATTAGGTATATTCGTCATCAACTCTGTTCTATTCTATATTGTGAGATATCTCAAAATATCTGAAAACCATATGAAATGACAAATAAACTATTCATTTTCCTTAGTACTACTTTATGTAACGTTTCTAATTATTAAACAAGTATGGAGTGGTATGCGTTTATTAAATTAAGAATATAATTGATTAAATAGATGAATAACATAGGATATCACAAATAGAACAAAGTGGTTGGCAAATAAGACTAAACTAGATATCTCACGAATAAGCTTTGGAAATCAATAGTTTATTCGTCATTTGTACTCTGTTCTATTCGTGAGACTCGGTACCTAGTGTACTGGTGAGATTGTACTAGTGAGACCTTACCGTAAATTATTTTTCGACGTCAAACGACGCCAATGATTCCGCAAAGAATTAGTACGAACTTCATTCTTGAATTCTATAATATTGATTGTAACTAAATTAATTATGAAATACCTATACTGATAATCTCAACAAATCTAAAAAATCTTAGCGTAATAAAAACATTGTGTATTTTATTGTGAATTTAGAGAATTCTGTTTTAAACGAAATATTTATTTTAAAATACTGTCCTATACAATTACAATTTTTCCTGTATTTTATTGTATTTTTGTGTATTTTAACTCTATAGCCCATTTCACAGTTTTGTATTAATGTAATCATAATACAATTAAAATACCTATACTCCACTTCATTCATGATAAGCTTCGTCTTGCTCTTGCAGTACCAGGTGTTTTCGATATCCGAGTTCAACTTTTGCTACAATTACGTGTACGAGTCCCCCTTCATGGAAAATCTTAGTTTGAACATGTCAACTGTGTTCACGTTTGATTAAGCTTCAACTCTCTCTTCGTGCACTGAAACGTAGAACGTGATCTTCCGCCAAGTGAACTAGTCCGTTGTCTCTCTGAACTTGAACTTGAACGTTGACACATAGTAAACAACTTTCGCTCTATTTTTCTACGTTTTCAAAAACGTTGAGGTTCAGAACTCAGTTGTTAATTTGAACCTTAAAAACGGCTCGAACTAAAACGCGAGTATTTTGGTTCACACTTGCCCTGAATTTGAGATTAGTTTATTTGCTACTAATTTATTTGTGTAAACGGACTCGAGCAACTTTAAGAACGTTTATGGGATTTCAAGAACTTTGGAGCAGAAACTAAGTATTAATCAAAGCTCGTTCATTTTCACCTCGAGCTCTGGAATAACGAATTACTATGGGTTGTGCTATCAAGCGGTTCAGGTTTCAATTGAGAACTGCTCGTTCAACTTGAATGTGAACGCCAATATGGCAGTCGGGCTCGTTTACCAAAGCACTGGATTGATTTTGATCAGCAATATCTCAATTAGCGGTCAGTTATCAGGAGCAAACACATACGGCCTGATTTACCAAGCTAGCGCCCAAGTAACAATGAATATAATAAACTTTAAGATCAAAACAGCTGGGACAACGCAGAACTGCGGCTTTATTCAATCAACTATCGGCGCGGCTAACGTTTTAACCACTAACGTTAACTTTGCCGGATTCAGCTTCTCACCTAGCGAACCAACTTCATATGGAGCTGGATAGACATGCCCATGCGTAGCTGGAGCTAACTTGGCATAAGGACTCTGCAACTGCTCAGTTGGATCAACTTTAGTTGCAGGGATATGCTAGTGTACAGCTGGATCTACTATGGTTGGAAATACATGCATCTGCACGGCCGGAGCGACGATGGGTAATGGAGTTTGTGTTTGTACAGCTGGAGCCACTTTATCAGGAGGATTATGTATATGCACCGCAGGCGCAACTCTCACGGGAGGTGTTTGCGTGTGCACAACGAACGCGATTTTAACTTCAGGTGTTTGCGTGTGTTAGCCTGCTAATTCTGCGCTATCTGGAGGAGTTTGTGTATGTACTCCAGCTTACTCCACTATGTCTGGAAATACATGTATTTGTACTCCAGCATATAGTTCAATGATCGGAGGAGTTTGCAAGTGTACGCCTACCAATTCATTTATGAATTCAGGTGTTTGCGCTTGTCCTACCAATTCTATAATCTCAGCAACTTAGTGTACTTGCCAGCCGGCATATTCGACAATGTCATCAGGAGTTTGTGTTTGTACGCCAGCATACACATTAATGTCTGGAAGTACTTGTACGTGTACTCCTTCTTATACAACATTAGTAAGCGGTGTTTGTACGTGTCCAGCTGGAGCTACCTTAACTAGTGGTGCATGTGTATGTACAGCAACTGGATCATCTATGTCGAGTGGAGGTGTTTGTGTTTGCCCTGCAGGCGCCAGTCTTTCTGGTAGTACTTGCGTATGCACCGTTGCTGGTTCTACTTTGTAATCAAACAAATGTGTTTGTAATCATGATTATAAAGCTTCGTGGCTATATTGGAATGGTGGTAATTATTGGTGTCCGGATAAGTCAGTTTGCTGCTCAACTAACGATAATGGGCCTTCGTATACATGTTCTAATGGAAATACCTACTGGAGTGGATGCAGCACATACACAAGTTATGTGACTTGAGATAATTCATAAATAATTATTATAAAATAAATATATAAATAACTTAATTTATTTATAAAAATATAAATTAGCTCTATGGATTAATACTTTCAAATCAGTCTCCTCTTTTATCCATTTTTTGTTTTATAATATCTTAAAACTCTTGACTTGTTCTGGGATTGGCCTAACACTTAAGTTCTGAATAGTGAATTAGTGCATCTTCACCGCCATCCAAAATAACACCACAAAGAGGACATACAAGTTGGTCTCCTTTTAAGCTCACCTAGCATTATGCTTCATGTTGTTATAATAGGCTTTCTTCAAAAGGAAGCTAACAATGTTCGCACAAGTCCAATTTATACGCATAGTCTTTTTATCCCGAGCATTCTCGGTCCCCGCATACATGCATTGGAAGATAACATATTTCAACAACTTAATGGCAGCTAGGACAAATACAACAACATGAACAATCTTTAAGTAAATGAGTCCACATTTTTCCTTCTACTTCTTTAAGATCTTTGGTTACTTCGTGAGTGCAAAATTAACACACTCCTGGTGGAAAATCGGTTAGATCAATTTGTTTTTCAGCAGTTTACTTTAAGCTGACGATTCTAGGCTGATCATTTTTATCATTTTTGTTTCCTTCAACATATATTACCTAGGGCGGTACTCTTTGCTATTTATCTAATTCAACAAGTTCTTAAGTGATATTTTTGAGGAGAGTTGCTGATTTAAGATTTTTATTTAAAAGAGTTACAACCATTTTTACCCCATCAACTTGTTCAAATTAATATATTTCTTTAATCAGAAATATGGTTGCATTTTTTAAGTCAGTTCGTTGAGCGTATGGCAGAACCCATGTTATAAAGTCAAGTAAAACTTTTGCAGATGTTTCAGTTATTAACCAAGGAGCATTCTGAATATACGACTTTGCAGAAACTGCTCTAGTTTCGACAATCATCTAATACTTCTAATCTCTCTCAAGTGCATTATCATCAGTATTTCTTACTTGTTTGTCTATTTAAGCTTTTGATATCAAAATATTGAAAAAGTTCTTAGGTGAGAAGCATAAAAATGAACTTAGCGTTGCGAGAACATTAGTAGCAACCACTTTTGCAGGTTTAGTAGGAGATGTTAATCTTTCTATTAACGGTCTCATTAAGAATAATAAATCATTATAAAATTCAACTTTATTAGGTATCAAGTTATTTAAATAGTCTTCTACTTTGTTATCCTCAAAAACTATATTATGAACATATTTTAAGCGAAAATAGCATAATACGACAGAATTATCTTTTTGTTTACAAACCTGATCACTTACATTTGGAAAGCTCAAATTAATTGTAAATTTATCAGTGTATTTCATATCTGTGTACTTATTTAATAGAGCTAAATATATTCTAGAATATAACCATTAGCACACAGCTAGCATCGCTTAATTTGGTTATTAATGAACTATTTTGACTGCCCACATTGCAGCAACAGCCCATCTACGTTGATCGTTTTTGATACAAGCATCTATAAAGCGCACACCTTCTCTAACATGTTCGAGATTCTTAGAAAATAGAAGACGAATAACCATTTCTGGTATTCCATCTTTTGTTAAATTAGCATATTCGTCACTGGCCATTTATTTTCCAGTAAGCTCGGCAGGCTTATTATCATCCTTTGTCCACAATGATGTAAGGATACCAGAAAATTCTTCAAAATTAAACGGTTTAACTGGAAACTTAGTGTTACTTATTATTAAGTTTGCAGCCTCTTATTCAATTAAATCTAATTAAAATTCAGCGGGCCTTGACTTTAAAACTTATTCCATTTGCTATTATATCTCTTCGTCTGTTTATTTTTATTTTTTCATTTTACCATTGATAAGCTCCTAATACCTTCTTTCTTCTTCTTCTGTCATTTTGAAGTTCATATCTTTTGCTTTTAATTAAGATGGATCCATGTTTGGATCATTAAAGTCAAACTTTTTAGCACCAGTGGGTTATTTTATTTAGTTAATAGGTGGTGATCCTGATCTACCAGCTACCTAAGTTTTTGAAACCAATTACTATTCTGCTTTAGCTCCATTAATTTAATCAACAATGTGACTTTTTGATATTTAGCTTGGTGGTTAAATTTAGGACTAATTTACAGATTATTAAAGATCGGGTTTCTATTAAACAGGAGCAACTTTTTTCTCATTATTGAGAATCATGATCTATTCATTCAAATCTTTTTCTATTAAATCACATATTTAGGTTGTAGCTTATTTTATTTGTTGAGCAGCTTTGAAATCTTGGTGTTTAATTGCTTCTAATTTTCGGATTTAAAGCTATTCAAGAGCTTCTTTTAATCCGTCAAGTTTTTTGATAGCGACAAGATATCTATCAGCGTTGATATAATCATCGCAATCAACAGCATCTTAAATAAGTTCATCAAGTCTGATTTTATGTTATTCAATGAGCTCGAAGTATTTTGACCATTCTTATGCCTTCTTCTATATCTGCTCGGTTATCATTGGTTATTGCACTTATTATTAACCTATTACACGTTTGCCTCTAACCTAAACTGAAGTTAAACTTATTTATCCAGTTGAATTTTTTAAATTAACATAATCTGAAAATTAAAATTTAACCAGTCTAGCTTTGATGCTAAATTTAAATGTTTTTCGTTCACGTGCGTTGTGCTATGCAGCAGTGCCCATCTTCACGACTCCAAGTCTCACCCACTCTATGGCTGGTGATGAAGAAGCTGTAAACAATTCAACGTCTTGTGGAACGTATAATTCATGGGCAACAAATTGCACAGATGATACCTCATATAATCCATCTAGCTCCAAAGTAAGGAATGCTGGAAATGCAGTGTCAGGAGCTGTTCGCCAACCCGACGATAGTGGGTTGCCTTCTAATACTGCTTATGGTGGGTGATTCATATCAGACGGAGATGAGTCATAAACACGAGTTTGCAAGATTGGGTCCTAATCCATGTGTTAGAGGTGGATTTTCAAATTTTGTATAGATATAAGTAAATATATAAAATTTACTATAATTTCACAAATATTCACTTCAATCAATGAAATGTTGTATGAAGTAGCAAACGAACAAACTGCCGGTAGTAGCCGCGCATCTTGGAAAGCAGAAGCAGTAATCATCTTAATAAAAACCCAGATACCCAGTTCGTTTGGTGTATCCGAAGGGAACTACTGATTTATCCAATTTGAGGATTTCAAATCAGTAAAACAAGTATTTCTTGCGTGCGCACGGCTCAGTGAATAATTCTGAGTTGCGTTTGGAGGATTTGACTAATTGTATGGTGATTCTTCTGGACGGTGTGAAGGCGATTACGATTGACAACTGTAAAAACTGCAGTTTTGTCCTTTGTGCGTGCTCTGGATCAATTTTTATGCGTGATTGTGAAAATTGCAAGGTTGCTGCAATTTCTCAGCAGATGCGTCTTCGCAGCTGCAAGTAGTGTTGTTATTACATTCACTGCAAGACGGATCCGATCATTGAGGCGTCCAGTAACGTTCAGTTCGGTCCCTTCATGTTCACTTTATCTACAACGTGTTTCAGTCAAGAGCTCGTTGAAGATTTATCGCGTTAAACTGAGAGAGTAACCGCGTACACCGAAATCGATTTTGATTGCAACAAGTACGACTGCGTCTACGATTTCTCCCCTTCTCCAGGTAATTTCACCACAATCCGCGTTCCAAGTGTTAATCAACAATTACCATAGCAGCCCCCAGTTATCTTCTGGTATCCTGATAACACCCCAGTGGGAGTGGAAAACGTGACTGAGCTCAAATCCAATTTTACATTCAATTTCGGTGTTCCCACGTTCACGAACAATCAGATAACTGGAGCGGAGGTAATAATGAACTGTTAATAAGTTCCACCCCTATTGTTCAATTTTGAACTCAATTAAATAAATGGGTTCGTGACCAAGGTGCAGAAAACGAACGAAAATCTTTATTTGACCATTAAAGGGGACGAAGGAATCAAATAAGTTGTTGAGAAGTGGAAAGGAATCATGCTCCAACTCAAATTGGAATCGGAAAGTGGAAAGAAGAAAGTAACAGAAAATGTTAAAAGTGAAGAATATAAAAAAGTGGCTGAAGTAGAAAAAGTTAGCCTTGTGAATGTGGCTGTTGAAGAAAAGGACGAAAAGATTATAAAAGAGGAAGTACTGGATGAAGCAGATTGATAATAATTTTATTTTTTATCACACAAATTAATTAATTGGAATAAATAGTGAGTACCTACCTGAGTACTTATAATACTAACATAACCTCGAATTGAGACACCCCATGTTCAAATACAGACAGCCGAGCAGTTTTCAAAAATTGCCAGGATATCTATAAGTGAGAGCAAATCTGGCTCAGTTTGGTATATTTCCTGTGTCAGATTTGATTTTCCATTTCAGTTACAGACACCTTTTCCAAAAATTTTCTGAAAATTTTATCAAATTTCTAGTTTCTTGATTTAATTTGCATAAATTACCATTATATAGAAGATTAAGTAGCATATAATTTAAAGTTCAAAAGCTCCAAAAAATTTAGTAAATACAAAATAGATTTACAATGTTCAATTAACTTACAACCCCTTTTGTAGTTCAGTTATAGACACCTTTACTATGAAAAATTGAAGAGTGTCTGTATCTGAGCACCATGGGTGTCTGTAAGTGAAGAGGGTGGGTGTCTCAATTCGAGATTCTGTAGTATTATATTATGCTAAATATATCACATCGTTATTTGATCATCTATATGTGTATTTTTAAATGTTCGATTGTTTTAACTTAATCTATTTCAATTAATTGTATAATTTATATCAAAAGTTAATATTTTACGTATAATATTAAATGTGCATTACAAAATTATACAACTAATTCAAAAATTTTGAATTAAACATCGAATTTTACATACAAATTCGCAATTATAACTTATATATGTATTTAATATAATATTAAGTAATTCCACCTCACTATAATGAGCAAAGTGCCCTGGACCAGCGAAGAGCTAGCAAAACTGACCCAGCTAACCGAAAAGTACAGAGAAAACAAACAAAACGTGAACTGGGACCAGGTATCCAAGCATATCCAGTCTCGCACTGCGTCGCAGTGCAAATCCTACTATGCCAACATTCTGAAAAAGCAGCTGAACGTGGAAATCCGTCAGAACCATATGTGGAACTACATAGAGATCCTCGCGCTCTGGACGTACTCCGTGATCTACAAGCAGGACTTCGCAATGATTCACGACCGCTTCATGCCCAAGTTCACGGTGAAGCAACTAACCAGCCAGTACCAGCAGATCCTGCGCAACCAGAAGCAGATAATCAAGACATTCAACCTACTCAACACCGACCCTTCTCACATCGAGCAGCTCTCGAACAACGATTTCAAGCTGCACTTGAAGCTCTTGTTGGTGTCCTCCAAGAGATAGAAGCTGATCGACACCAGAATTCTGAACCGTCAGGACGAGAAGAACGACAAGTACCCGATCGACTTTTCCGAAATCGCTGCGTTGAAAGCGTTTTTCGGGGACTTAGATGTTGAGAAACTGCTCCAGATCTACAAAACGGAAAACGGGAGGCGGAAACTCGAAGAAGAATTCGAAGTGCCAGATGTAGACGTGAACTTCAGAGAGTGAAAGATTTATTTTTAGTGGTTAAGTGACATTTTGTTGACATTTCTTTAATTAGCTTCTTTGACTACGCTGAATGATTATACAAATTGTATAAATAACTAATATTTATTGTTGATTTTTTATATTTCAAAATCATATTTCATATAACATTTCATATATACACTGTATACAAATCTATTATTACACAATATTCGGTAATTTAAGTATATAACATTCACGTATTTAATTAGATTGTCATTCAGTGCATTTATTTTGTATACTCATTTTTAGAGATTTTTAAAAGATTGATACAATTAATAGAACATGAACTATTTATCATATTTTTTGATAACTATGAAAAGTGCTGTGTTTTATATTTCCCACTCTAATGTCTAGTGAGAGTTTAGTTAAAGATAGTAATTAAATTTGTTATACAGATAACATGTTAACGATTCAAAATAGTAATAACTAAAACGAATAAATATCACACAAATTTCCTAAATTGCCAATATAATTTAATACTATCTACAATGATATAAATAAATAGTAATAATACTAAATATGTCGTTACTGCAACTGTAATCTTAAAGGAGATGATTCTGACTCTGTTTAGCCTGATTATGAACTATGTCCTCATATGTAAAATCTGGAATTTAAGACTTTTTATGAAGAACTCCCTTTACGCTTGGCGCATTTAGATTCAGTTAACCCAGTTTCGATTCAAAACATAAAGAAGAATCTCTTTTTAAAGGCTCTTAGCATGCTCGAGCCCTGTGAACTCTAGCAAACGTAAAATACCGTATCATCTATCCCTCAAGCACAATGCCATATTTACAAAGATCTTTACAATATGTTCCCGGTCTAATGGGAATCTCATTTCGATCCTGTTGTAAAAATAGATAATTCAAAGAGAAACGGTAGAATTATGATTCTTGTAAGCTTTGTGGCCAGTTTCGTGTTATTAACTGTGAATCTCATTGCGATGTTGATCTCTAATTCAATGTCTATCTTGGTAACTGTTATGGATCTATTTCTTGATATAATTTCTGGGATCATCCTAATTGTGTCAATTAAGCGCACTAGGTTCGGAATTCAGCCGGGAAAGTACCAATAAACACTTTATCACAACAATCCAACCAATATTTAATTCGTATTCGCGCAAAGATATGAATCACTGGGTGTGCTGTCCTATTCATGCATAAAGGGAATTTGCTCGGTCATTCTCGCTTCAAAATGCTTCTCATAAATCCTCCGCGTGATCAGCGGAATGAGCGATGATGTTGTGTTCGGCTACATTCCGATGGGAATTGTTATCTTCACCATATTCCTGAAATTATCAATTTGCATTGGGTGCCACATAGCGGCCAAGCAGAACCCCCTTGAACAGGACGCAATTCTCGCATACAGGGACGATAGTAGGAACGATGTCATGTCAAACTCATTGGTACTAATAAGTGCGATGCTGAGCTCGAATCTGAAAGGAATGTGGGGGCTGTGCGACCCGATATTTTCAATCATGATCAGCATTTACATATTCCTGAACTGGACAGGAAGCGCGATCAACCAAATGAAATAACTTTCAGGGCACGTAGAAGAGGAGAAAATAGTTGAAGATCTTTTGATGCGCCTGATTCACCAATTCAGGCCTGACATTAAAGAAGTTTAAAGCTTCATCGGCTACTAAAGCGGGTAGCAAACGGTGCTAGAAATGACTTTAAAAGTGAATGATAATACAACACTACAAGAAGCACGCACACTTTCACTTTATATTCAAAGCTGCTACGAAGGAGAACTTGGTATTGAAAGATGCCACGTTCAAGTCGAAGGCGAAAGCCACACGAATGAATTCTGATTTCTATAATATCATGATGTTCGCAATGAGTTAAATATATCTTCAAAAAGATTGTTAAACAACTTAAATAACACATTTACCATATTGAACTGATTGTTAAAAGATAGATGGATAAATAATTAAAATGATTTTACATTTCCGAATAACTAAAATTGATCACATGATTACCTTATATTTAATTGTATTTGCGATTTAAAATTGTACTATTTTTAAACTAAACAATTCGAATTTTTCAGAATAATTAATATGGAAAATTGTCAAAAGAATAATAATACTTCAGAATTTTAAATCCACTTCAGAATGAATAATTTAGTTACCAACAAACGTCAAGCTTCGCGGTGTTCACACCAAGGCATAAGATCTCCACTACCATCTCTTAGTTTTATTAAACCACTAAATAGTACTATTTCTCAGATGAAAACACCACTAGACACTTTTCATATTTCCACAACGAACTCGAACGTTAATCACATAATGATAGCATTATAGGACAGAAATACATAGATCTAACAAGCTAAAATTTAAGGAAATTTCTGGAGCGATTTTAATTTAAGTCTGTCCTTTGAGTTGTTTTACGATAATATATAGAAACTTAGAATTAGTGTTTAAAATGATAGTGGTACTATATTCGATGCAGATGCTATCGAAATTGAAGACTTGTGAACAATATATTTTAACTTTATTTAATCTTCCTTTAACAAAACACTGTAACAAAACTTACAGGACTCAGAGTATAGTGAACATAACGATGCTATTTTAGCTCAGCAGTATCCAGCGAACATGAATCTATCATTATCAAATATATAATTGGTAAAGAACAAATGTTTTAGAGAACTACAACAGATTTATAATTCTATGGAGCGTGGAGTATTTTGGTGCATTTCAGAGCACTACTTGTGGTTGAACTATATCTAACTATTTTTGAATCTCAGCGTTTTTAAAATGAATCTCAGAAAATTGACTCGGTTTTAAAACTAGAAAATATGACTATGCGCTGCATTTCTAGAATATCTGAAAGTTTTCACTCCAACCCAATCGAATTCACACTAAAAAACCACCTTGCTGTCAGTGAGTTTCTTTGAGCCAATAGCTAGGTCGCCTTTATTTACATGGCTATGTACTTCATTTATGAGTTTCTGAGCACATTACTACTTTTGATTGCATCAAACGTGCTATAATTTGTATTTCTATTGAATTGGAAAAAATATTTAAACACGCTGAAAAGGGTAGATAATAACATTTTATGAAACCCAATCAACTTCGCCCACTTCCTTCCAGTTACAAATGGGTTCACAATTTTCCGAAATATTCGGCAAGCTCTTTTCTAAGAAGGATATTCGTATTCTTATGGTAGGTCTCGACGCAGCTGGTAAGACTACAATCCTCTACAAACTTAGCCTAGGCGAAGCGGTCGTCGCCATTCCCACCATTGGCTTCAACGTGGAGAAGGTCGAGTACAAAAACATCAAGTTCACCATGTGGGATGTGGGCGGTCAAGATGTTATCCGTCCGTTGTGGGTTCACTACTACCAAAACACTGATGCGATTATCTATGTGGTAGATTCAGCAGATAAAGATTCGATTAGAATTCAAGACGCAAGAGACGAACTTCAAAAGCTGATGACTGAAGACCAGCTTAAAGACGCTTCTCTTTTGGTGTTCGCCAACAAATAAGATCTTCCAAAGGCGATGTCGTTGTCCGATCTTTCCGAAAAGCTGGAGTTGAACAGTTTTCGCAATCGCGACTGGCACGCCCAAGCGTGTTGCGCAAAGACAGGAGAAGGTCTCTATCAAGGGCTCGAATGGCTCAGTGTGATTCTTAACAAAAAGTAAAAGAGATCCAAGTGAGGGGTGTTTTAGAATAAATTTCTCAAAGTAATTGTAGTTTAGTCATACGGTTCATTTCTTTCTCGTTAAACATAACGATGCTATTTTAGCTCAGCAGTATCCAGCGAACATGAATCTATCATTATCAAATATATAATTGGTAAAGAACAAATGTTTTAGAGAACTACAACAGATTTATAATTCTATGGAGCGTGGAGTATTTTGGTGCATTTCAGAGCACTACTTGTGGTTGAACTATATCTAACTATTTTTGAATCTCAGCGTTTTTAAAATGAATCTCAGAAAATTGACTCGGTTTTAAAACTAGAAAATATGACTATGCGCTGCATTTCTAGAATATCTGAAAGTTTTCACTCCAACCCAATCGAATTCACACTAAAAAACCACCTTGCTGTCAGTGAGTTTCTTTGAGCCAATAGCTAGGTCGCCTTTATTTACATGGCTATGTACTTCATTTATGAGTTTCTGAGCACATTACTACTTTTGATTGCATCAAACGTGCTATAATTTGTATTTCTATTGAATTGGAAAAAATATTTAAACACGCTGAAAAGGGTAGATAATAACATTTTATGAAACCCAATCAACTTCGCCCACTTCCTTCCAGTTACAAATGGGTTCACAATTTTCCGAAATATTCGGCAAGCTCTTTTCTAAGAAGGATATTCGTATTCTTATGGTAGGTCTCGACGCAGCTGGTAAGACTACAATCCTCTACAAACTTAGCCTAGGCGAAGCGGTCGTCGCCATTCCCACCATTGGCTTCAACGTGGAGAAGGTCGAGTACAAAAACATCAAGTTCACCATGTGGGATGTAGGCGGTCAAGATGTTATCCGTCCGTTGTGGGTTCACTACTACCAAAACACTGATGCAATTATCTATGTGGTCGACTCAGCAGATAAAGATCCGCTTAGAATACAAGACGCAAGAGACGAACTTCAAAAGCTGATGACTGAAGACCAGCTTAAAGACGCTTCTCTTTTGGTGTTCGCCAACAAATAAGATCTTCCAAAGGCGATGTCGTTGTCCGATCTTTCCGAAAAGCTGGAGTTGAACAGTTTTCGCAATCGCGACTGGCACGCCCAAGCGTGTTGCGCAAAGACAGGAGAAGGTCTCTATCAAGGGCTCGAATGGCTCAGTGTGATTCTTAACAAAAAGTAAAAGAGATCCAAGTGAGGGGTGTTTTAGAATAAATTTCTCAAAGTAATTGTAGTTTAGTCATACGGTTCATTTCTTTCTCGTTAAACATAACGATGCAATTTTAGCTCAGCAGTATCCAGCGAACATGAATCTATCATTATCAAATATATAATTGGTAAAGAACAAATGTTTTAGAGAACTACAACAGATTTATAATTCTATGGAGCGTGGAGTATTTTGGTGCATTTCAGAGTACTACTTGTGGTTGAACTATATCTAACTATTTTTGAATCTCAGCGTTTTTAAAATGAATCTCAGAAAATTGACTCGGTTTTAAAACTAGAAAATATGACTATGCGCTGCATTTCTAGAATATCTGAAAGTTTTCACTCCAACCCAATCGAATTCACACTAAAAAACCACCTTGCTGTCAGTGAGTTTCTTTGAGCCAATAGCTAGGTCGCCTTTATTTACATGGCTATGTACTTCATTTATGAGTTTCTGAGCACATTACTACTTTTGATTGCATCAAACGTGCTATAATTTGTATTTCTATTGAATTGGAAAAAATATTTAAACACGCTGAAAAGGGTAGATAATAACATTTTATGAAACCCAATCAACTTCGCCCACTTCCTTCCAGTTACAAATGGGTTCACAATTTTCCGAAATATTCGGTAAGCTCTTTTCTAAGAAGGATATTCGTATTCTTATGGTAGGTCTCGACGCAGCTGGTAAGACTACAATCCTCTACAAACTTAGCCTAGGCGAAGCGGTCGTCGCCATTCCCACCATTGGCTTCAACGTGGAGAAGGTCGAGTACAAAAACATCAAGTTCACCATGTGGGATGTAGGCGGTCAAGATGTTATCCGTCCGTTGTGGGTTCACTACTACCAAAACACTGATGCAATTATCTATGTGGTCGACTCAGCAGATAAAGATCCGCTTAGAATACAAGACGCAAGAGACGAACTTCAAAAGCTGATGACTGAAGACCAGCTTAAAGACGCTTCTATTTTGGTGTTCGCCAACAAATAAGATCTTCCAAAGGCGATGTCGTTGTCCGATCTTTCCGAAAAGCTGGCACTAAACAGTTTTCGCAATCGCGACTGGCACGCCCAAGCGTGTTGCGCAAAGACAGGAGAAGGTCTCTATCAAGGGCTCGAATGGCTCAGTGTGATTCTTAACAAAAAGTAAAAGAGATCCAAGTGAGGGGTGTTTTAGAATTAATTTCTCAAAGTAATTGTAGTTTAGTCATATGGTTCATTTCTTTCTCGCTAAACATAACGATGCTATTTTAGCTCAGCAGTATCCAGTGAACATGAATCTATCATTATCAAATATATAATTGGTAAAGAACAAATGGTTTAGAGAATTACAACAGATTTATAATTCTATGGAGCGTGGAGTATTTTGGTGCATTTCAGAGCACTACTTGTGGTTGAACTATATCTAACTATTTTTGAATCTCTGCGTTTTTATAATGAATCTCAGAAATTTGACTTGGTTTTAAACTAGAAAATATGACTATGCGCTGCATTTCTAGAATATCTGAAAGTTTTCACTCCAACCCAATCGAATTCACACTAAAAAACCACCTTGCTGTCAGTGAGTTTCTTTGGGCCAATAGCTAGGTTGCCTTTATTTACATGGCTATGTATTTCATTTATGAGTTTCTGAGCACATTGCTACTTTTGATTGCATCAAACGTGCTTTAATTTGTATTTATATTGAATTGGAAAAAATATTTAAACACGCTGAAAAGGGTAGATAATAACATTTTATGAAACCCAATCAACTTCGCCCACTTCCTTCCAGTTACAAATGGGTTCACAATTTTCCGAAATATTCGGTAAGCTCTTTTCTAAGAAGGATATTCGTATTCTTATGGTAGGTCTCGACGCAGCTGGTAAGACTACAATCCTCTACAAACTTAGCCTAGGCGAAGCGGTCGTCGCCATTCCCACCATTGGCTTCAACGTGGAGAAGGTCGAGTACAAAAACATCAAGTTCACCATGTGGGATGTAGGCGGTCAAGATGTTATCCGTCCTTTGTGGGTTCACTACTACCAAAACACTGATGCAATTATCTATGTGGTCGACTCAGCAGATAAAGATCCGCTTAGAATACAAGACGCAAGAGATGAACTTCAAAAGCTGATGACTGAAGACCAGCTTAAAGACGCTTCTATTTTGGTGTTCGCCAACAAACAAGATCTTCCAAAGGCGATGTCGTTGTCCGATCTTTCCGAAAAGCTGGCACTAAACAGTTTTCGCAATCGCGACTGGCACGCCCAAGCGTGTTGCGCAAAGACAGGAGAAGGCCTCTATCAAGGGCTCGAATGGCTCAGTGTGATTCTTAACAAAAAGTAAAAGAGATCCAAGTGAGGGGTGTTTTAGAATTAATTTCTCAAAGTCATATTTGTTTAGTCATATGGTTCATTTCCTTCTCGCGAAACATTACAAGGCCATTCAGCTCATCAATATCCAGTGAACATGAATCTATCATTATCAGAATAATAATTGGTAAAGAACAAATGGCTTAGAGAATTACCACCGGTATGGCATTCTATTTAATATGGTTTATTTCAGAGCTATTTGCTGTTGAACTATATCTAACCATTTTTGAATCTCTGCGTTTTTATAATGAATCTCAGAAATTTGACTTCGTTTTAATACTAGAAAATATGGCTATGCACTGCATTTTTAGAACACATTAACATTCACATTTACAGTCATTAACAAATAGTGCATCAAATCAAATAGTAAATAAGATTTATTGTACATCTCACTCCTCTCCGTTTTCCAGTTCTTAATATAGCTCGCTCTGTACTTGGTAAAACGCTTAAAGCGGAACCGTTTCCTCGTCCTTTCCGCTCAATTTCGCGGTTTGGTTCCGGAGCTGTTCGTAGAACTCGTCCGAGATGCAGCAGGGCGCGAAAATCATCTTCGCGCTGAAATCTGCGCAAATAAAAGTCAACTAGTAAGAGAGAATACAAACAGAAAGGAAGATAAAAATGGCTCCAAAAGCGATTAGAGCAGGCTTCGAAATGAAGGCGTACACTATTGATAGAACTACACCCAACGAAAAAGAAACAGGATTCAAAACGGAAAGCAAGGACAAAATTACACGCGCGTTCTACACATCCACCTCGATGTGACACTTCATTTGGGAAGTGGAGATAAAAATTGGGAAATGATGAATATAGCGACCTGATTAGTAAATGTGATTAAAATGAAAGTTGTACTACCAGTAGTGGCATATCGAATTATTCTGATTTAAAAAGTGAAATTTTCTTCTTTATGTATTTTTCGGTTATGCTATTATGATTATACGGCAGTCAAGCCTTCCCCAAAATCCCAAGTGCCAAAAGTGCGCTCAAAACCGGGCATGTCCTTGTCCCACTCCAGCTTAACTATTTCGATTTAAAAGCTCAGGAACTAGATAAAGCGACGCAAATTTAACTATGGGTATAACTATTTGCATACTTATTATGGTTCCCCTCCGAAGCCGCCATTTATAATTCAAAATAATTGACAGTTGAATTGTAGAAAAGTGGCCGTCAATTGAACCTAACGAATCATTGCAATAAATGAATATCCAATGGGGATATATCAGTTAATATAGCTATTACTGCTGTACCCTTTAAGTTAAGATATTTACAAAGAAAGTTGTCAAATTCTTAATACTAAGAATGAGGTGATGATATTGCATATACATTAGTAAATTGCATTTAAACAATCATATGCAAAAATGAAGTTATAATTGCACACTACAGTTACACTAAATCTCTAATTTTATAATGTTGTTAAATCAAGTATATACACAATTTAAAGGTTATTAATAAAATCACTTCAAATGTCAATCAATTTCATACATACAAAGATAATAAAAGTAAATTATTGATTATAATATCAATAGATGAAATATTTGTTTCCTACGATAATATAATATGTTAATATATCTCACTTCGTCGGTATGTATTACTAGTTTTAGTGAAGAATCAAGAATTATTATCTACAAATCACGTGCGTAATAAGGTTTTCGAGTGTTATACAAGGTCATTTAGTGATTTTTAGATTTTTAGATTTTAAGTGTTGTACTTATGTTGAGTTGTCACTTAAATAACTGTGTGTTCACTACACAACTACTTGTCTACTTTTGAGAATTAAGCTTAACCATTGCATTCCATCATCCAACTCTTTGTCAGAATCATTTGCAGAACAACATTGAATTTTTTGAGTATTTTTGAAATGACTCAACTTAAGTGTTTCCTTTATGTCATTTGCATTGCTCGCGTCTTATTAATCGGAATTCGTTACATAAATCAGTAATATAGTATTTTAAAGTGCCTATACACTTAAAATAGTTTCGATTTCAGTTGTAGCTTTCTACTATTATTAAGAATCAGTAGAATTGATAAAATATACTATGGCTTCACATTTAGTTTCTTTTAGTAAACTTCGCATAGTTTTTGGACAAATAACTGTGTATTTGTTATCAAATATATCTATATTAGTTCTATTGGATAAAAATGATGTTTAAATACCATATTTTGTTATAAATTACTATTTATTTAATTTGCTTTAACTATAGAGAATAATATTTGAATAGTGCACTTCTGTCTATTTACAGCAACTGTTTATCATCTGAAGTGGATTGTTTAACAAATATATTTTATTATCATAACATGATACATTCAAAATTATATCTACATTTAGATAATTTGGTTTAACCACAAGAATTATTAGAATATATATTATTTTTACTTAGCTATAGTAAAATAACTAGTATATATTTATTGCGTTTGATGTATTGCTGGATTGTTGCTGTTGAGTGAGTCATGTTATTTATTGTTATTTAGTTAAAGTGACAAATTTCTAATGTCATTTTGGTATTTGGTTTTGGTGATTGACTTATGAAGCTAACAGAACCATAATTATTTTGTTTGAACTTCTTATTTACTTCATCGTGTTCTAAGTTTGGATTTGTGGAATGGATGATGTATGAGATGAAAGATGGAATGATTAAAAATGATTAAAAATCCAATATAGTAATCAAGAAATCATTATATATTTTGTCTCATTATTATTAGTTGATCAAAGTCCATACAACACTACGAAGTAACTCCTACCTCCTATTGTATTCCAATATTTCAATCATCTCGTGGTAATATTTAGCCGCTTATACTTTGGAGTTGAAGTAGTGCGTCATATCGTATTAGGAATCAGTTTTTATCTAAGCATTGTTTAATTGAACAACTGTTTTAGTAAGTATGCGGTCGAAGATTAATTGAGTTGAGAGGTTTATTTTATGTTATTAATTTTGTTGAAACGAAATAATGTTAAGCTTGTCAGTATTTCCACTTCGCAAATAATTAACAAAATTCTCGAAAACGACTTCAACCATTTAATAGGTAAATTACTATTTTCGTGTTCAATATATATTAAAACATATTATTCGTATTTTAAATCACTTTATTCATTTTTATAAATGTGTGTGTACCCTCTTATGTCATTTTATTCACTAATATGCGTTTTATAACACTCTGGACACAAATGATATCCTTTGCACGAACACACATATCTGCTATTACATTATTTGCAGCCGACACATTACGCACTTACTTTTGTATATACATGATAGTGTTTATATGCTTCTGTTACTGGTCCTTTAATTGGGCTTACTACTGGTTGGTTACAACCTTCAATTTTTCGTGGTGTAGCTTTAATTTCATATTTTGTTAGATTTATTTTCATTTAATCAATTATGCTTTCAATATAATCCGTTATTTTAATTTCTTTATATTCTGGATGCAATAATTTCATCAAAGAAAACCCATTAACTAATATTACTTACATAAAATAAATAAACATCCTTGTGGTCCAACGAGTACATCGTCCTGGAAACTTAATATTTTTTGTAAGTTGGTCTATAATCAACTCCTTTATAATTATTATTGTAGTAACGAACTATTTCAGGTTGTTCTCTGGGAATACCACGAGAACTTACAAATTCTTACAATTAACAGGGTTATTTCACAAATTTTGATTTTGTATATATCATGGTTAAAGTTTTCTACTTTTTGCATTACCAGGTTTATTTTAGCTCAAAACTTCTTCTTCATGATCATTAAATATTTTATTTAGTTCTTCTAGATCATCTTCGTCATATTCATAGTCAGAATTTTCAGATTCTTCTTCATCAGATTCTATACCGTCTAAATTTGTCGATTTCTTCTAAATTATCGATTTCTTCTTCAGGTTAATCTAATAACAATTTAATATGACCATAACAGACATTAGAATGTATTTCCTCCCATTCTCTGCAAGACATTCCAACTTCATCAGCTATAAACTAATTGCGTATTTTAGTGTTCTTAGACCAATTATCTTTGACAGATCCTCGCTCTTTACCTGATATCATCATTGTAAATAGTATCATTAAGTATTTATCGAATTCTGATTTAGTTAATCTAGAATGCCCTCCATATTTCTACATTTTTCTTACTTCTGTCAAAGTTTTAATGTTATTATAGAATTATGGAGTAAATAATTATGTATGGGTTTCATAGATGCTTTCATTCATTGTTGGCATTATTTTTGTTAGGTGCGAAGTGGAAATACTGACAAGCTTAACATTATTTCGTTTCAACAAAATTAATAACATAAAATAAACCTCTCAACTCAATTAATCTTCGACCGCATACTTACTAAAACAGTTGTTCAATTAAAGCGAAAAAGAACTCTTGAACTTCTGGGTCGTCTACATAATTTTTAATGTGCTCCATATTTTCGGCTCGAGATAATTACTTTTATGTGTTAATTTGTGTCTCATTATTGGATAATTTCTCAACAGCTTGTTTATTTATCAAACGTTGCTCAACTATATTATATTTCAGTTGGTAGTTTTCTTCGTTAATATCTTAAATACGAGTCAAGATTTCATTTTGTTAAAGCCAATATTGTTGATATTTTATACGCTCGTTTTCACGTATAAGTCCACTGATCTATTGTTTTAGCAATTCTTATAACTAGGATAATTCCTCGGACTCCTGACTTGATTATCTCTACTTCATCTTCCTCATTCGCATGTATTTTGATGTGGTGAAAGTATACTTCTATTTAGTTCCATTGAATATATAATTATCACTTTACAAATTTTAGATTTACAGGAATATGTGATTTCATATATTGCTGACTTCATATATTAAGATGTATCCAGTACGTAATGTATAACTGTATTCTACAAATGTTCTGTATGAACTCTTCTGAGAAATCGCTACTTAATTAGTGAGTCAATTTACAATAGATTATAATAACATATAATAAAGTGCAAGAGATAATACGAAATCGAGCATGAAACTACTAATTCACTATTCACCAACACTAAAGTAACTCAGGATGTTCTGCGCCCCAGACACCAGCTTGCCTGATACCGGTCCTTCTTGTTGCTAGCTTTGAGACATAACATTGTGGTACTGTGCTTCAACTTGGGTTTCTCTGCGTTTGTTTCTGGCCATGGCCGGATTTCTCTGCGCCTTCTTCTGCTTGTGCAG
The DNA here is from genome assembly GCA_963988835.1 of Hexamita inflata. Classification (NCBI taxonomy): domain Eukaryota; phylum Fornicata; order Diplomonadida; family Hexamitidae; genus Hexamita; species Hexamita inflata. The sequence goes on along the minus strand of CAXDID010000779.1, from coordinate 18,503 downwards.
GTAGAGGTGCAGCACGATGCGGAAGAAGAATGCGATGAGGATGTTGTGGTTTACGTTGAGGTTGAAGGCGAGTTCGCCCCAAAATTCCTGGTACTGTTCGTCTTCCAGCACCAGTATCGCGGTGCAGACTTGCACTGAGTCTTGAGCCAGGTTTAGTTGCTTGGAGGCGTGTTGAATGAACGACTCGGGAGTCAGAAACATTTGCTGCATTGTATAGAAGTGGGGATTCTAAACTCTCGTACTGCTGTATAGCGGTTAAAATTCACTGTTTACATAACTGTTTAAATCTGTATTGTCCAAAAGTTTAAAATTGTAATTTAAAACGAATTGTTTACAATTATTCTTCCTAACATTATAGGTATTTGCTGGACTTAGGATTTAACTGGAGTAGTCCGTTAAACAACTGGTTGTGTTTACATTCTGTTTAAATTGATTTATATATTTAAACAATTGTACATGATATATTTAAACATTGGAACAAATAAAAAGAGAATAAACAAAGAGAATAAAGAGTTTTCTGTTTTATTCTTATTGCGTATTACAACATTAATGATTTTAATATGCGCCGCTGGTCTAGTGGTAGAATGCTTGCTTGCCACGCAAGAGATCCGGGTCCGATTCCCGGGCGGCGCACACTTTTTATTATTTTTTCTTAACTAATTTCATTCATAATTTGTATTCTTAAAATATTCTTACACTCCAATAAAATATTAGATTACATTGCTATTATATAAATGAATATACAATATTACCGTAAAAACTACGTTTTCACAAATCTTCGCTGTCTGTGTCGCTTCTTTCCATTCCGAACATGTTTCTGCCGATTTTTTGTTTAATTTCTGGTTCTGGTTTTTTGTCGGTGATTGCCATGTGTTGTACGACATCGTTTTGCAGCCGTGTGTCGCATTGTGCGATGATTCCTTTTATTTCTTGTTCTGTGAAGTAGAATCTTGGTTTTCCTTCAGTTCCTTGCCCGGCTGCGTTTATTCTGCGCACGCTCATGATGTACTCCTCGTAAAATTAGTCGAATCCCGGGAGACCTTAATCGTAGACCTTAAATTATATATCCTTATTTGATGTGTCCTTAGCAGCCAGTACGAGTAGCACTGGGGGAATGAGCGCCTGAATCGCCCTCGTCATTCGGTCCTCGTTTTATTAAAAAACCGTTTACTGAAATATGAAGTTGAAATTGCTCTCCATGAACTTCTTCGTTCTCTCTACGTTCAAATTCAAACTCGTTCCCAGGCCTGAAATTAACAATATAACTTTTGAAAGTGACTAATAATCGAATGAATTCAATAGGAATCTGATCTCGTCGGCGGTTGGAGGTGGAGGGACAGAGGGGGTTTAAGGTGCTTTCCGGGTCTTTGGCTGAGGGGGTTGAGGCTTGGGCTGGACTGGGCGGGTGTCTCCGAGGGCTTGGCGCTTGGTCTGCTCGATTAGGAGCTTGTGTTGCTATTATAAATGCTATTGAATGTTTAAAATGCTTGCCTGCGCTTTCTTCTGAGTTATCTTATCATCCTCTTGCTTAATTAGTACAGGGGCTTGTTATTATTGTTATTATAGTTGTTGTTGGGGTTATTGTTACTATTATTTTGATTACTGTTGCTGAATAGGCACTGGTTAAGAGGGCTTAGATTGCTCGTTGGCCATCTTTTATTAAGCGTACTTGTTCTTCTCGATCACGGTTGTGATTTGCTTGAACACGCTCAGCTGAATTTCGTTCTGTATATTCTACTGCAGCTCGTCCCAGTGCGTTTTACCCTTCTTGTACAGTTATTTGTGCACGAGGACCATGAGCGCTTAATTTTCAACGCTGGTAAACGATTAGTGGAATACGTTGATTGGGTGCTTATTTATCATCTCCTCGTACTCTGCCTCTGTTTAGGTAAGTTATTTCAGCATTTTAGTCGCCGTTGGGTTCTTCTTGGCCTATTCAGCTTACTCCTCCAGCTCCTCAATGTATTCTATGCACACCTCTTTCAGATTATCTCCTTCTTTACAAATTAGTGTTTTCAATCCCTCCTCTCCAAAATTGAACTTTGAAGGAATTGGTTACCCTTTTGAGTGAATGAGAACGGAAACCTTGCAAGGATCGAGGCTGTTGAGGACCTTGCTCGCGTTTGCGTACTGTTCATCAAGGCTCGTTTCGGCTTGTTCAAGTTTTGCAATGGCCGGTTGAATGTTAATTTTTGGTGGAGGTGCGAGCGGTAGCTGTATGTTCATTTGGGTGCCGAAGATGAGTTTAAGCTTCGCGTTTATGTCAATGTGTGTGTTGTATTGGAAGTCCTGGACGATGGCCATCATTTCTGGTGTTGGGAGTTTTACGATTTAATTTGTCAGGGTATCTACAACTTACTTTATTTGTTGCATGTGCGTTGACTAATCTTGCGCGTGGAGGTTTATGTTCGCGCAGTGGGCAACCTGTTGGAGTATCATCGGCTGCTTCGTAAGGAGCTTTATACAAATGGACTGTATAGTTTGCTTCATTTACTCTGGATTAGTCTGCGAATTAGTTTGCTACGTTTTCTATCTTATGTTCTATTAATCAGCCTGAGTTTAGTATAGTTGTGGGTTCAATTGTTTCTGCTATGTAAGCATTTGCTGCATCTACTAAGCCGTCATTTTACTCAAACTCAGATATGACGCAACAGATTCTGAACTCGTAGCCGCCGTTATCGTTCTCACCATTAAATCGCTCTGAATTTAAAGTCGCTCGTCTATATGGCTCGCTTGAAGAGGTACAAATGTAGGCTACTGGGCCACAAAAGACGAAATCAACTAAATGTACTTTTATTCACTACTGTATTCATCGCTAAATGAAATGTTGGCTTATTGAAGTATTTACGCGATTTTTAAGCCAATTTTTAATGTTTTAAAGCATATAATAATAGGTTCGTTTTCAAAATTAATTTCTATACTTTTCATTATAAGTGGAGCGAATATTTTTACATATACTATCATGATTTTCTATATATAACTTTTACACGTTATTCATTCCTTTTCCATCTCATGTAGTGTGCGTTCATGTCAAAGAAGTGGTATTCACCTACATTATATTTGAGCTAAATACAGTATTTCCACTCTAAATTAACGATGACAAAAATTATTGATATTAATTTTTTCTGAATTCTTTATGATCATATAACATACTATTGTACGTTAATGCATTTATTTTATCATTTAATAGTTTAATTATGTTTTTAAGTTCTAAATTTTTGTGGATTTTGATTATTTTTCATTATTGCTGCACAAATTGTTTCTTAGATACTATTTATTTAATAGATAATAGATAAAGAATTATCACAAAATAGCTTTAATATACAAGTCTATTTAGTCTTATTCTCGGCAATCTGCACAGACTGGTTGTCCACTTTCTTAATGTAAGTATTCGAATTTCCTCTTCCAACACACATTGCAAAGTTTTCTTTCGTCTAAATCTTTAATTTTTTGAATTATTTTTGCATTTTAGGTTTCATTTTTCTATGCTTCTTTCAGATTCAAACGTTACTCAAATTAATTTTATAGTTATTCTGCGTTAATTTGAGCATTCAAAAGATCATTTAAAAGGGAAAATTATTACTTAGTGTTAGTAGGAACAATTGGAAGTTAAACTGGTTGAATCTAATAAAGACTAATTTGCTCATTAATCTATTATACAATTTAGGAGAATTTAGATGTATCAGTAATTCTTGCATTTTTTATTAAATCCTATAATTGAGATGTGTTCAGCTCCTTTGGAGAAGTTGAAAATTTATTAATCAAAGAAGATATTACATGTTAAGAGTTAAAGCCATTTAATAGTAAAAGTTTTTACTAGAAATCATCAAGTTCTGAACGAGCTGAGCTTAATATTTCGCTTACAGAATCTGTAGGAGATTCAATACGTGATAAAATTTATCTCAACTTCAAATCCAATGATTTGAATTTCTCTTGTGATAACTTTAAATTGTTTACAAGAGTTACTGGTGCTCCCTCAATCTGCGGTAAATCAGATTATTTAGACGGCACAACTGATTCCAAAAAGACAGTAAGTTGACCAATCACATTGTTAACATCTATGTTTACATTCAACTCAGATTTAAGGCGCTCAAGTTATTATACCTATTCGGATTCCGATTATTACTTTCCTTACTTTGGTTAAATTTTTTCCAGCTTTTATTACATATCTTAAATAATTTAATCACGTATGTGATAACTATTTTCTGTAACAATTTTCTCAATCAACTCATCAATTTATTACTAACTTACTGATGCATTTTGTTATTTAAATAACTCATAATTCTATTCCTCTTGAAGCATTTGAAGACGTGCTGCCTCATTTATCTCCTTTTATTGAATTATCTCTTTTTCTAGTTTGATAATTTAATCGCAAAGAAGATGTGGTTCGTTCTCACTATCACAAAGCGCGCATTCTTCATTTAAATATATTTTTTATATTTCATTTCTAATTTCAATATTCTTTTTATCACGTTTGCCAGTTAAAACATCAGTATTATTAAGGCCAACTAAAATTTCGGATAGAAGTTTATATGGTTCTGGATCAGCTCTTAAATACGTGAGCTGCGAGTTTTAGTCATGTACGAATGTGCAGTCTCCAAATTCCTATGTTAAATTTTCAAAAGCAGTCGTAGCATCAATCTTAAATTCTGGTGCCACGATGCATAACCAGTTAAATTGATCTAACATTGTATCATACATTATTTTTGTTTTCTCAGATACTTACAAAGCCTTTTCTTACATTTACTTAGTTTCTCCGTTCATTTCTGCTTATAAAAGCTATTCTCCATACAATTTAAAGGAATTTATAGCTTAAATTTGCGAGTCGCGTCTAAAATGTCCAATGAGTTATACTAGTTAAGCAGCACTATTTGGAGCCTTCATTTATACATGGAGTGTAAAATTAAAGTATAGATTAGTGCTATATTTTGTGAAAATAATAACATTATTTGACCGCTTCTAATGCTGCCAATCATAGAATCAAAAAGATTATTTACATAATAAAAAGCACGATTTTCACTATATTCAGATTTATTTTAATAAGGAGATGTTAAGTTTAAACAGTCTCCAAAGTACCAAAAATCCGTAAGTCTATCAGTCCTTGAAAAGTATATACCAAAGCAAACAAATGACATAAAATAAGAAGTAATCTAGTCCGTTTAATAACCTGTTAAAATGCAGTAAATAAAGCAACTTAAACACAGACTTTAAGAGAGTAAAAAAGAAATACTTTAATTATAATTGAAAGAATAAAAATGTTATTTGTAGGAGAAAGCCAATGATAAACAAATGCGAAAATTGTATCAATGGGTAAGCACAATATATGCTAGATATATGTGAGTAGCAAAAGTTAAATATATAAGTTAACCCAAGATATTGACTCATTACTAAACTCGTATTTCAGTGCATTTGCGTTATAATCTTCTTTTCTTGTATTCTTCAGAATATGGTTCGTATAGTTGACTTGGATCAACATCTACGAAAAAACTTTATATTGATAGAATATCCAACATATCAACTGTTTCTTTTGGAGCATATCCTTATAAGACTAAATTTATGCTTTTAATACGTGTGCATGCTTCTTGAATGATGTTACATTATAGTTCTAGCTCATTATCGCTGATTTTTTATAAATAATCCTTTTGTATCTCTACCTTTTTTAGATCCGCATAAATACTTCTTTGCCGTGTGCGGATTTATAGCATTTGGCTTGAGATCTGCTTGTTCGTGAATTAGCCCATGAGCTTCTGAATGATAGCGTATTCACTCCCAAAAATACAACCAAGAGTCCAAAGTTGTATTATATCAGCTCTGCTCCACATATAATTCCTCCTTGGGTTCGGGTTAAGTTGTTATTTCAGGTAGTTTTAGTAGTAGGACTTGCACTAAACTGGCGACCTAGATCCCATTTTCATAGAGATTTCAGACCAGTTCAACTTTGTAGCTGGTTTTTTGGTTAATGAAAACAGTTTCTCCTTCTCAAGTTGAGACCATGACGGCATTGAATTGAAGTGAGATGTGAATTACATATATATGAACCTTTTTGTAGTTCTAAAATAATTAAGAACATAAAACGAACTTTTTAGATACATACATTATAAGACTATGCAAGTCGCGATATACAGATATTAATTATTTGGCAATAATTAGTAGTAAAAATTTACATAGAGTCTCAAATAATATTATTTTTAATTTAAGATGTGTACAGTAGATTTGTATCTTGGATACACATTGATAATAAATTTATTATTAAGAATAATGATATTAGTATGATTTTGATAAAAGAATTTTATATTCAATTTAAAACATAACTTATCTAATAAAAATATAATAGTTAGTTCAGATATTATCTGCCTTGAAATATAAACAGTTTAATTCATTGCATCTTCAAACTTTGACAATCCACAAATCCAAACTTATAACCGCTACTACAAACAAAATCTCGTTCTTTTATGTTGCCGTTGATGATATTAGTCCCAAGATTCATACCAGTCATTCAAAAGATAGTTACAAAGATAACTGGGTTGTCTGAGGAGGCTATTCAGAGCGGCAATCCTAGAATATGAGGTATGATATTGAGATTAGTTTGTGGTAACGTTATTGTGTAACTAAGTGTGGATTTATGGATTGTCATGATTTATGAGATGAAGATGGAAAGATTGAATTGAGCCTTAGCGCTGATGATAAGGTTTATTATAGTGGTCATATCAGACTAGATCCGATCTGCTGAATATGTTTGAATATATATTCTATAAATATATTTTGTCAACTAAATAATGATAAAACATGATTATTTAAGATTTGTTATCAAACAAATCACATACTTATTTTATATATTAGGCATATTGTATGTAGTTAATAATAAGTTATGTACTCATTTTTAATGTAAGATTCAGTCACAAACAAATAACAAAAAATGCATGATTAAATAGCGTATAATAGTTAAAAGCTATATTTTTCATCCAAATTCCACTCTCAAATGAAATTCCCTCACAAGCTTGCGGAACTGCCAACTTTATGTGATGTAAAGTTTTCGCATTATATATACTATATAGACAAATACAAAGTAATCAAATAAATATACGACACACCAGATACTAAATATTATTTACTTCACAGAAACGGTCATAATTTTGCTGGGTACTTTACATTGGACTAAAAATCTGCTCAGAATAGAATTAAAATGCATGCTCTTTGTAATGATATTCACAATATCGTTAAGGTGTTATATCACCAAAGTGATGTGCGTATATAATCGTCTTATCCTGAAATAGGTTTAAACGGAATATACACCTTCATTTTATACGAGTATTGTCCATATTCTTCTATCTCTAGGAAGACCTTCGCTGATACCTAGCAACTTACTCCATACCAAATTGGAAAGATATTGAACATATTTCATAAAATACTGTTAATTATAAATTAAATGCACTAGAGGAATATATATCACTTGGATTTGAAGCCCGAGAATATCCTGTGCAACGGTCGCAAAATATAAATTATTGATCTGGGCAGTGCCTAAATCGGCTAAGAAAACGTGAATGTTGAGCCCCTATCAACCAAACAAGATACCCTCTGCTACATAAGCGAGAAAACGTCCCTCTTTTCGGCCGTGAAGCACGACTCCTTCATCGTGATCGGTTAAAAGTACGATACATATTCTCTTGGTTGTACGTTGTACAATATTTTAACTGATAACTACCTCATGCGCGGCCTCGTATACAAATCCGAGACCTATGACTCCCTTGTTTCACAATTCGGGTTACTAATAACCGATTTGATCCTGGGCATGACGAACCAGGACAAGCACCTCCGTTTATCCCTCAATGAAGTCCTTGACCACCCAGTGTTCAAAATTGTTCTCCAGGTCTCCTTATTTAAGAAGAAAGCAAGACGTCAGTTCATATCCGGAATGATTCACCAGATTAAAGAGTTCATAAAATCAACAGAGCACGTGAACTTCATAAAGGAAAAATTCCAATAAATAAGACAGAGCACCGAAATAGCAATGGTAACCGAGTTCCACATTGACAGAAGAGCAAAAATAAACCACAAACTGGGCCTCGTGCGCTCACAATCGATACAAAACCTGATTATGAAGCCAAACAAATTAATAGATGATTAAAGCCTGTTTATGAACCTGAACAAAATAGACTTCTCACGAAATGTACAAATAGACCCGGAAATCATGTGCTCCTTCGCAGATTTCCTGGAAGAATTGAATATGTACTCAAATCAAAAGGAAGCTATAAGCTAAATGTACTCGGTTATCAGGCGCTCGAAGCACTACGGATGCGTTCAAATTCAGAAAGTGAAAACAATCAGCTTTCTACACTTCTTCGACCACTCGCAGGAATACTCGGACTCGGACAGCGAAAGCTCACAGAGCTTAAGTCACAGCCCCAGCATGACATTTTAATTGGGATAAAGCGAACTGAGTAGCTTCGAAGACGTGTTCCAAATTCAAACTGGAGAGGTGAACTTCGAATGAGCAACTTTAGTCAAATTAATCCTTAAACGCCCGTCGGGCGTTTTCGGGCTTTGCGTTTTTCGATACCCTAATATTTCATAAAACTTCTTCTTATAGTCGGACCGGGACAACTGGATATTTTAAATATTGTTACCACCTCTTTAATAGAAAATGAGAAATATTCAACTTGATGATTGAAACAAATAAAAGTCAAAACTATAATTGGACCTAGTCGAATTCGTGTATTTCAGGCATTTAGTATAATATAATAAGTCTTTAATTTGTAGTTTACAACTAATTTATGAAAAATAATATATTTTGGATTAAAAAACAAATAATATGTGAAAACTTAATACTAAATGTAAAGAAATAAGATGATTATTGCTATACTGTGACATAAAAATTACTTCGCTTTACTGGAAAGTAAAGTAAACTTTATGATATTTAATTCTTTATAGAAGTTTGTTTGTAATGATAGTAAACTATAACAATAATAATCACTAGAACAAAAATGTAGTACCAGAAAATCTCATATTTTATAAAGCTGAAAGAAATAAGGATAACAAATATGAAATCATTAAAGAAAAAATAGCTAATTAGATTGAGCTAATGCATTATGAAGCAAACTAAAATAGTACTACTAGTATTATGTTACTATTGAAACTCAAGGTGTTATCAGTACGTTGAAAGAATTATTGTGATTCAAATTTTTACTATTTAATGAGTAATATTACAATATTCATAATTAATAAATTATGATATGCTAGTATAATATCTAATATTTATAAAGTTTTAATAAGTCCACTTCACAAACTAATTTAAGTCATAACTTGAGTTTACTAAAATATTTTAGGTAAGGAAATTAACTCATACAAAAATTTGGTGTTAGAACTTTGTCACAAGTTACTTTCCCCAATTATTACATAATACGGATAATGTTTATTTTTTCGACTTTTCCGAGTTATAAATCTCGACCAATATAGTATAAATACAATAAATTATATAATATATGTTATTTTGAATTAGTATGTATTAATTTAACCATTTCAATTCCTCTTGTAATTACATGGTGAAAACTCGAGTAAAGAAAAGAATTATTACAAATACTAAGACAGTGTCAATATGATGTTACGAAAAATATAGTTATATATTATGTCAATATATTACGTAGTTTGTTTTCAATTAACTTTTTCAAGAATCAAAATATCTATATAAATATATTTTGAATTTTTCTGAAATGTAAGTTAGTTATAAATATTATAATAATTTTGATACAAGTTATCATCGTAAATTAATATTATTATGTAATGCATGGATGTAATCAAGAAGTCAAGAAATCGTTTGTTCATATTTTCGTATCTGGGCTGAATGGATATGGAGTGAAATTAAAAAATGAACTATATACAACTTCTCACTAGTACATAAATTATATTGGTTTGTCTCTATATTATTTTTTTATTTTCCGAAAAACCTCTGTGGGTGTTTAAGGATTAATGCATGTGTGTTTTCGATTAGTAATTTGAAACAAAGTGAAAAAGTTAATTTAATAATAAAATTAAAAAACTTAATATTGGTTGAGTAATCTTTTTAATATTTTAAATATTTAATTATAGTTCAATGAAGTTAGGAAACCAGAAGATCATTATATTAATATTATATTATAACTTATATTAATATTATAACATTCATATATTTATACTATAACTTTATATTAATAACTATTATTGAATGAAAAAGCAAATATAATTCATATTAGACATAAAAATAGATCAATAAGCTCATAACTTACCGCCGACGAACTTGGCGAGTTCAACTAACTTGGTGGCATAGCCGCATTCGTTATCATACCAGCTGACGATCTTGACGAAGGTGTCATTGAGTTGGATTCCGGCCTTAGCATCGAAGGTGGAGACAACGGTGGTACCGATGAAGTCAGAGGAGACGACGTCGTCGTCAGTGTAACCGAGAACACCCTTAAGTTCGTTTTCGGAATATCTCTTCATATCAGCGCAGATTTGTTCATACTTGACTGGCTTCTTGAGGAGGACGGTGAGGTCGACGACGGAGACGTCAGTGGTTGGAACACGGAAGGCCATACCAGTGACCTTACCATTGAGTTGTGGGATAACCTTACCAACAGCCTTGGCAGCACCAGTGGCAGATGGGATGATGTTGCACATGCAGGAACGACCACCTCTCCAGTCCTTCTTGGATGGACCGTCGACGGATGGTTGAGTAGCAGTAGCAGCGTGAACAGTGGTCATGAGACCAGCTTCAACACCGTAGCATTCTTCAAGAACCTTGCAGATTGGGGCGAGGCAGTTGGTAGTGCAGGAAGCGTTGGAGAGGACGTGCATGGACTCGTTGTTGTAGGTCTGGTTGTTGACACCCATGACGAACATTGGAGCATCAGCGGATGGGGCAGAAATGATACACTTCTTGACGGATCCGTGGATGTGGAGGGAGGCCTTCTCGATGGTGGTGAAGACACCAGTGCATTCGAGGACGATGTCGACGCCGGTCCATGGGATCTGGGCTGGGTCCTTGTCAGTGTAGACAGCGATGTGCTTGCCGTCGACGATGAGGTCCTTGCCGTCAGATTCGATCTTGTTCTTGAGGGTTCCATGAACAGAGTCGTGTCTAAGCATGTAGACCATGTAGGTTGGATCCATGAATGGATCATTGATGGCGATGACGTCAGCACCTTCTCTAAGGGCAGCACGCATAGCGAGACGACCTATACGACCAAAACCGTTAATACCTAACTTAACCATTATTACTTGTTGAAAAGAAGGAGAGGAGTGGAATGATTATTGGAGTGGTCCAAATTAAATGCTCTATCTTACATGAATAACATCATACTGTGTTTAAACTAAAAAAATCGATTGATTGATTGAATCAATCTATATAAACAGTATGTGGTCAATCAGATTTGATGGAATGGAATGGTGTGATTAGCAGCTAATATTATACAAGGTTGTAATATAGGGGAAACATAACAAAGTAAACATATTCAACATTGTAATTTATATTTTTACTAAATAGTTTTTAAATTGATAATAATATCATAATCAGTGTTAAAATATTTAACATAAAATACATTACATTGAATAAGAGCTTAAACGCTCCATATTTGCTGTTATATTGATTTATTCATTTCAACATACATATACTGCATTTTCAATCTTTAATCGTATCTTTCATATCTTTAAAATATAATCAATATGCATTTAAGTGATTTATATATAATAAACATGGTTTATATTTAAAAATGTGCCAATTAGCAATTGCAATTACAATATTCATTTACGTGGAGTGAAATATTACTATTGTCAGTTAAAATCATAAATAATATTATTTTCACTTCAATCAATGTTGAATGTTCATTCTAATCATTATATTAAAGATTATTAAAGCTTCATATTATAATAAAATTCATCTATTATATTGTAGTGTCATAAACAGAATATATATTATTTATAGTTACGATCAATCAATCTATTATTACTCTTAATCATTACTAATCTTTAACAAAATACACAATACTTTCATTTTCACCATTTTTATCACATATCTCGCGGTGTATTCTATTTTTCTTTTTCCTTACTTGTTCTTAATAAACACCACTTAAACTATTTATATCTCTCACCACAAACTCCAAATATTATATAAATAATCAATTCCATTCCAAATCCTCCCACTCCAGATGAACCCACTAATCCAAGCTGTAATGTCAGGCGAAGTAATCGTTCCAACTGGAGTGCCCCCAAAATTAATAATCGAAGCTCCTCACGTTCAACCAGCCGGAACGAACAAAAACGACCACCACAAGAACGACAAAGAATGGCAACCAAAAATTCACGACAAGAGAGTTAGAGAGTGACCAGAATATATTGTTATATATGTTGAATTGGAATAAATTGTTATCAAAAGGAGTTTCAATATTATTTATGCATATTTCATTTGTAAGCTAATTGATTAAAAGTTGATCTCGATTTATTGAACTGATCAACTGTGAAAAGTGCTTCGTTAAAGCAAAAATAGCCTTAAATACAGAACGAGATTGTGTTTTCACTCTTTACACTTATTGAAAATGTAAAATAACTATAAACATTTTAAGAACGGATTTGGTTGGAAACAATTAATTATAATTTGTTTATAACCATATCCACCCACTTCAAATGATTCCAATACATATTCCACAAGTAAGATCCGAAGTACCAGCTGCACCAAAGGTTAACGCAGCACATGTGAAGCCAGTTCTAGATGTTCACAACAGCGAATAAATACACAATGATAAAGAGTAGTAGGCGCCTGTCCATAACAGCAAGAGAGTCAAAGAATGATTATGTTCTTAGTCAATAACATATATATATATATATATATCATTTCATATTCTTATCATTTCATATTCATTTTTATCGCATTACAAAGCCAAAAAAGACCTTATTCAAGACCTAGTGTTTGCACTACAGGCTTGTGAGTGATATTAGTTATTAAAACTGTCTAATTCCAGTTTTTCGGTGAGGAAAGTAACGGTCATTGTCTTTAAACGATCTTGTTTATTTGCAAACATCAAAATGGTTGCATTTATCGTTCTATCATCGAGCATTAGAGCTTTTAAATCTGTTTTCGCTTCACAGACAAATTCTGGATCTATATCGGCTGAATCAACAACGAATATAATCGCATCTATTTACAATTTTTATGTGCATATCGCTTTAACCACCCGTACCACACACAATAAACTTGATATTTTTGTACTGCATCGTTTAAAAATCATAACCAAAACTTGGTTGGGACTTGAACTCAGTTATCTCACTTAAATTAATTTATGATAATATTGTTGACTTCCCAGCTTGATAAGGACACGTTAATAAAATATTTATCTTTTTACTTGAGACGAGACTATTAAATATCTTAGAATATTGTGAACCCATTTGTAACTGGAAGGAAGTGGGCGAAGTTGATTGGGTTTCATAAAATGTTGTTATCTGCCCTTTTCAGCGTGTTTAAATATTTTTTCCAATTCAATATAAATACAAATTAAAGCATGTTTGATGCAATCAAAAGTAGTTATGTGCTTAGAAACTCATAAATGAAATACATAGCCATGCAAATAAAGGTAACCTAGCTATTGGCCCAAAGGAACTTGCTGACTGCAAGGTGGTTTTTTAGTGTGAATTCGATTGGGTTGGAGTGAAAACTTTCAGATATTCCAGAAATGCAGTGCATAGCCATATTTTCTAGTATTAAAACGAAGTCAAATTTCTGAGATTCATAATAAAAACCCCGATATTCAAAAATAGTTAGATATAGTTCAATCATTTTATATATAGTTCAACCAGTGTGTAGGGTCTCTACTGAGTGGATATAAATGATGGGTTATAGCCTGTTTTGAAAGTAATGAAGCAAATGCGTGTAAGAGCCAAACTTTTCGCTTTCGAAAGTATCAATGAAGTAATCTATCAGTGTCATCAAGAATATTCAGATGAAAGAATATTCTGAATATTCTATTTATTTATATCTTTTCTGTTACTTTACAAATTAAAGTACAGGAAATACATATATGAGAGATATAATGAATTACACAACAATAATCAACTTATTTCACTATTAAACTATTAAACTATTTCAGAGCGATTCCTCCATTTGCACGCTAACAACGAACCTTTGCACCAAGAAGCTCTGCGTGTCCAAGTATGTCTGAAGGCTGTTGTTAACTTATTGCATTTTAGTTTTCGTTTCGCTGATTACTTTTTTGCAGTGTTGACTTGTATTTCTGGATTTGAATATCAGTTCCGCTTTGAGCAGTTATAAGTATTGCTCAGAGGACAGAATTTGCTTGAAAGTGGCTTTGTAGCTTGGGAACTGCATTTAATCTATGATGTACTTATGATAGCAGGATTTAACTTATTGTGGGTAATTCGTTCCGAATAGTTTTCTTAAGGTGCCATTGCTCAACTGTATGCCGCTGCTGCCCAGCGACAAATATTGTTGAATGTAAAACGCGTTGAACTGCTTCGTGTGCTTAACTACTACTGATTTTGCGTTTACCATATCAACTATCGTGTAGTTGTTCCTCGTGATCGACTTCACTACTAAAATCCCTCCCGAAGCCAGTTGAACGTCATAAGACTTGTCAAACGTTTTTGTTATGATTTCCTCGGTCAAATCATTCTTTAACAAACTGATTGTTTACATTGAGTAGTTCCAAACGAACACCTTTTCGCAAAACTGGAAGAAATTCCCGCCCATTTATTTGACCAATTTCAGTTTATCGTTTTCTAAAACGTAAATTGAGTGTTTATTGCTCACGAAAAGTTGGTTATTGAGGGAGAATAAACGGCCGTAGAACGCAAAACAGTCGTTCCTCTTCAACATTGGGATCTCAAAGAGGATTTTCAGCTGAGCGTTCTCATAAGAGATCACGTACTGAAAATATTAAAAGTAGATTATTCCTTGGCAGATAATTAACTGAAGCAGTTAAGGCGTCTCCTCCTTGACCTCCTTGTAATTATCGCTCTTTCTGTGCGGTAAATTCAAGGATAATTCTTTCAACACGTTGTAGTCACTGTCCACAACACGTATCTTGTTGTACTTCAGCGAAAGGTAAATGTTGTTGTACGGATCGATCTTCAACACGTTTATCAACTGCTCAGGCCGGATAGAGTCAAATTTCTCCTCCTTTATTATGCACGAGTTGTTATTTGAACCCATTTGGGTGTGGAAGGTTTGTGATGCTACATTAATAGTAATAGTAAATAATGGTAAAACTAAATTAAATACCATATTCATGTGTAAAAGATTACTGTGTATATGTGTATGTTTACAAACTAAAAATAGATAAGAACCAGAAATACGATGGAATATTATTGCCGTGTTTTAGATACAGAAATGGTATGAATATGAATAGTGTGTGATTCACAATATTCATATTCTCATATACATCTGGTACAAGTGTAAGATATTTTATCAAATACTTCAATAAATATGTAGTTAGATTATTAAATGATTGCATTTAATTAAATAAAATATAGACATCACCGTAAATTACGCGCACCATTATTCATTGATTATTGATCATCATTAATTAAATAAATATATGAATACCTTATAAATACAGGAGAAACGCATAATCATTAATTACAACTTAATTACTAAGCTGAATTACTCCATACCACATATCATTAACTTAATCATCTTTGAATCCTTTTATCAATAACAAAGTAGCTCACTTAACTGTATCTTACATTATCTATAATATTGAGCCTTTATTTAATCATTGCGTCTTCATCTCTTTGTGAATGAATCATTATAGTGATTAGATGAGATCCAATCTGATGCTGAATCCTTTTTTCTATAATTCTTCTTATCTAAGTTACAAATAATTGTAATTGAATAATTTCCACTATTTCACATTCACTTTATCTCTATGCAAAGTGTCTCACTAACTTTTCTTTCCCCCTAATGTTTTTGAACCTGCTTTTAGAGAATTTTGTAATAATATTTGTATACTTTTTTGTACACTCTGAATTAATTTGATCAATTCTATTTTGTTTCTAAATAATTGAATTTTGTGCATTTAATTCTTTTTATTCACCTTTATATTCTGAATAGTGTATCTTTTTACATTTCTATTCTGAATTTTGTGAATCAATTCAAATTTCCTCCCTCGCAACTGAGCTATTTATAATTCAAATTTACGTTTAAGTGATTTCTACTATTCACTAATTACTTTTCTTCTTCCCTTAAAGCTCTTGAACCCGTTTCTACAAAATCTCGTGTTTATTTTGAATTTTGTGAATTGTTGCCAGAACGTTCAAATCTATAGTGTACGGTTTGAACTCCATTTTAATTTCCTGTTTCTTTTTAACGAAAACGGGTTCAAAATCCGTTTATTTCAAGTTTAAAACGTGGGCTTCTTTTTGAACCTCGTCGAATAGCTTCGTCACGCGCGTCGTTTTAGGTTAGTAGTTGAAGCCGAACATATTAACAGCTTGAATGCCCTCGTAGAATAATTTGTGTGTTTAGTCTCTATTCAACTGACGTTAGCGCATTCGTTAAGGATCTAGGTCCAAAACGGGCGAAATGTACTGAAATGGCTGCTTGCTATTCTAAATTGATGACTACGTTGAGGGTTTGCACTAGGCGGACTGACAACGGCGCTGATTCAACTTTTATGGCGTGCTAAACTGCTGCACAATAGAGCTGTTGTTCCTAACAGGAAGAGCAGAGGCTGAAAGAGGCCTCACCTTCATTTAAAGTGGAAAAGATTATTAAACACGCAGAATTAATACAAACACAATTAATTTCTTTTCAGATTGAAATTATAAGACAAAATTAGTTTAAATTATCAAGAAACTGCCTACTATTCATATCATTAATCCATAAACTAAGCCACACATCTAGTAGTTAAATGAAAATATAAATATTGAAGATATTTAGAACAACAGAATATTGTGAAAATATCTCAATGAGATCATCTCATCACAACTTGCAACAAAATTTCTTACGTTACAATCACTTTGTTTTTACAATCATTTTGTTTTGTATTCCTATAGAAAGCATATATTAAGTAATAATGCTTCCATTAAAATTAGGAAAGAATCACTTTGTTCTTTTTAATCTTTCGTTAAGAATTGTACTGAGCCATTCGAGACCTTAATAAAGACCTTATCCTGTCTTTGCGGAACACGCTTGGATGTGCTTTTCATGATTAATATAATTGTTCAACTCCAACTTTTCGGATAGATCGGAAAGAGTAATCGTTTGTGGTAGATCTTGTTTGTTGGCGAACACCAAAAGAGCAGCGTCTTTAAGCTGATCTTCAGTCATCAGCTTTTGAAGCTAGACTTTTGAGTCTTGAATTCTTTCTGGATCTGCTGAGTCAACCACATAGATAATTGCATCCGCGTTTTGGCAGTAGTGAACCCACAACGAACGGATAACATCTGAACCACCGACATCCCATATGGTGAACTTGATGTTTTTGTACTCTGCCTTTTCAACGTGGAAGCCAATGGTGGGAATTGAAACGATTGTTTTACCAAGGTTAAGATTAAAAATAATAGTAGTTTTACCAGCTGCATCAAGACCTAACACAAGAATAGAAATATCTTTCTTTGAAAAGAGCTTGCTGAATATCCTGGAAAGTTGTGAACCCATTTATAACTGGAAGGAAGTGGGCGAAGTTGATTGGGTTTCATATAATGCAGCAATCTACCATTTTTATTTTTTGTGTGTTTAAATATTTTTTCCAATTCAATATAAGTACAAATTAATGCATGTTTGATGCAATCAAAAGTAGTTATGTGCTTAGAAACTCATAAATGAAATATATAGCCATGTAAATAAAGGCGACCTAGCTATTGACCCAAAGAAACTCGCTGACAGCAAGGTGGTTTTTTAGTGTGAATTCGATTGGGTTGGAGTGAAAACTTTCAGATATTCCAGAAATGCAGCGCATAACCATATTTTATTGTTTTAAAACCAAGTCAAAATTCTGAGATTCATTTTAAAAACGCTGTTATTCAAAAAGAAACATGTAGTTCACAAAAAAGATAATTATTGTATGAAGATGTATAAAGTCTCTTGTCGGACTGAACAACAATTAGAGCTCAAACATATCTCGTAATTACACCACTTTTAACAAAATTACAACGAAAGCCGAATATATGACACTTCTGTTTACAAAGTAAATCAGACAAAATTTCGTTATTTAGTTGATATTAATTGAACATTTACAAATCACATCAGAAAACGAAATGTGCAAAACAAGTTGGTAAAGAATAATTCTGAACATAGAATAAAGTAAAATAGTTACTTGATATTAAAAATGATGTTAATCACACATAGTAAATACATTAAAGCTGTTACATAAATGAGGAAGCAGAATCACTTAGATTGGAAAAAAGATGAAAACCATTTTAATTAACTGGAAATTCACTAACCACGAGAATTATTAATTATAAAATGACTCACTTAACTGTAACCTTATCATCAGTACTAAGGCTCAATTTAATCATTCCAT